>QEPC01014514.1:4543044-4584394 GCA_003113815.1 Sphenodon punctatus
AATGCCGTCTCAGTGCCATAGCCGGGACGGAACCCAGATTGAAAAGGGTCCAGGAAACCGATGCTGGTTAGATGCCCCTGGAGCTGGAGTGCCACCGCCCGCTCAATAACCTTCCCTAAAAAGGGAAGGTTAGAGACAGGTTGGTAACTGACGAGCGCATCCACGTCCAAAGATGGTTTCTTCAGCAGGGGGCGCACCACAGCCTCCTTGAGGCAAGGCGACAACCTCCCCTGCTGCAAGGACGCGTTCACTACCCTCACCAGCACCGTCCCCAACGTCTCCGTGGAGGCTTTCACCAGCCAGGAGGGGCATGGATCAAGTTCGCAACAGGTGGCTCTCACAGACCCCAGGACATCCACCACATCGGCTGGCGATACTTCCTGAAACTCCCCCCACAAAGCTGGACCGGACGGGGTCTCCATCCCCTCGCGCTCTCTCCCTACTGCCTCTAATCCAGCGTCAAAGTCGCTCTGAATCCGAGCGATCTTGTCTGCGAAGTAGATGACAAACTCCTCACAGCGGGCCTGGGACAAGTCCCCGTCCAGGCGGAGGGAGGCCGGACTGACCAGCCCCTGCACTACCCGAAACAGCTCCGCCAGGCGTGACTTCGCAGATGCTATGAGGACAGCAATGAACTGCTTCCTTGCTGTCCTCACAGCCTCAACATAGGACCACAAATGGGCCCTATGGAGAAGTCGGTCGGAGTCAGATCAAGTTCGACACCAGCGTCGCTCCAGCCTCCTGCCTACTTGTTTCATACACCTCAATATATGCCTCAATAATATGGGTTTTCAACCATTTTGCCAGGGTAGACTTACAGACCCTCCTAACTCCTCTGCCTAGGACTGAAGGCTACAAACACCACTGAATCTATTCTGAAGGGGCAAGACCTATCAAAGTATAACTTTACTGCCCCTTGCACATCTGAAGTATGGCATATCCGCTTGCTGGGGGTTGGGGCAGATGGAAGGGAGAACTAACTCCTGTTCCCTGTGGAAGGTGGCATTAGCCTTCAGACAAAAGGAAGGGTTGAGCCTTAGGATTAGCTTGCCCCTATGAGAAATACACATCGGGCTCTGGAGAGAGGGCCCTAGCTTGGACGCCAAGTGAGCAGGGTCAGCCCCAGGGTTTGTGAGGCTATGTGCGAAGTCTTGGTGCGGGACCTAATTTGCATAATTAGGCCCGACCTAATTATGCAAATGTATAAATTTACATAGAACCTACTCCCTCTGGACAAGGAGGATTCCCATTCCCCACCCCTCCGAGTAACCATGGAGAAGCATGGCCTCCTAAATGCTTCCCCTCCCCCCTCAGCCAAGTGTCTACCATCACTCCCCAGGAGTGGTTCCACTGCAGGGGCAGCCAAGCGGGCAGTGAGGCAGGCACAGAAAGACTGACTGCGTCTACTGCCTTACTGGAGGAGGGGGTGAGCTTGGCCAGTCTGGCCTCCAGGGCCTGTTGCTTCTTGCTGCCGGTGTCGCCTGTGCCTTGTGCATGCATGCGGTGCGACCAGTCCAGAGGTGCTGCTATCAAACACACCAGACACTGAAATTGCAGCTAGCTTATTAAGCGCATTATGCCATGAAAAGAGACATATAATCAGTTCAGTTGTGCCCCCATAACCAGTTCATGCTGCCCCCACCCCATAACCAGTTCATTTGAGCCCCTGCCCCCATATAATAAATTCACGCTGCCCCCACCCATAACCATTTAATTTGTGCCCACGGGGCAGTGTGAATTGATTATATGGAGGCGCAAATGAACTGGTTATGGGGTGCGGGTTTAAAGACAGTATTCCCTGTTGGCAATAACTTCATTAAGAAGAGTTCGTGAAATAGCAGCCATAATAATCTCAGCACCATATTTTGCAGATTTATTTTCCAAGACAGAATAGATATTGCTTTACATCCTAAATTCCTACCTAAGATAGTGTAAGTAAGACAGTTGTGAGAATGTGGCCATTTTTACACGGGCCTCTCCTCCCAGCCATGAACACGCAGAGTTCTGTGTGTTCATGGGTGGGGGAACCCCTTGTGAATGACGTGGTGCATGTGCCCATGGTGAGTGGGGGTGAGTGCGCGTTCGCCTAACACACATCCCCACTCTCACACACACCCCACTCATCCCCACACACGGAGCAACCGGGGGAAACGGTGGTTACTATGTGGGGGTGGATGAGTGAGGATGTGTGTGTAGCCGTGTGCATGACCCACCCATGCACTGGCGCATCCACGGACTCCCCACCTGGCGGAGCCATGTAAAAATATCATGTGAGGAGCCACTTGAAGATGAACAGAAGGTTGCTACCTTGTAAACAAGGTTCTTTGAGATGGTTCCGAACATTCTCACAAATACCCACCCTTCCAGGCCCGCATGGAATTCTTTTCTTATATTTCTAGAAAGGGTTGAAAGGAAATGTCATTCAGAGGGGGAGGGTTCTTTTTTATACTAGAGGAGCTCGAGACCATTATGTGGTCTATTATTTGAATAGGGTGAATGTGCACAACCCAGTTGTGACTTGTGAGAATGTTGGGAGCCATCTCGAAGAACCTTCTTTACAAGGTAGCAACCTTCTGATCAGCACATGGGGAAGAACTTTTTGTAAACAAACAGCCTTATCCCGCTGCTGCTGCTGCGCTACTAGAAGGCAGAGGCAGGTGAGGGATGGGGTCTGGAGCCAGGGAGGGGAGGAAGAATCACTTACTGAGGGAGAAGCTGGCTGCAGTCTGCTGCCCAGCCAGGCAAGTGCAGGGCCCCAGCTGGCTGCGGGGCCATGTGCGGCCACACGTATGGCACATGCCTGGGGCCGGCCCTGCCTGTGAGCTGAGGTAATCACTATCAGGAAAAGGGTCCTCAAGGAAAGAATAGGAACACCTGACTCAGGGGCTCAAGCGGAGGCTTAGTCAAGCTTAATAGGACCATGTCAAGTCTCCACATAGGAAAGTGGAGGGCCAAGGACTTTCTATAAGTCACTGTCCTGTGGAAATATACTTTCAGTGCCTATGCACAACCAGCATGTGCCATACCTTCTCAAGGGGATGGACATGGACAAAAGGAAGGTAACACTATTTCTTCCTGCCTATGGAAAAGAGAATTTACTTTAGGCATAAAGGAAGGGTCTAATCTTAAAACCACAGTATCCTTTTTTTAAATGCAGAGAGAGGGATCTATAGACAAAGCCCCTAATCCCGATACCCTCCTAGCAGAGATGATTGCTATTAAAAAGGCAACCTTGATGGGGAGGGAAAAAAACGAGACCTCATGAAGAGGTTTGACAGGTGGGCCTGTTAATGCCTTTAGAACTAAGTTCAATCGCCAAGTAGGGAATCTATGGACTATGGGGGGCCACAAGACCTTAGCTGCGTTCAAAAACCTGATGCGAGGGTGTTTTGAGATATTTTTACACTTGACAGAAATGGTGTTATTTAAAGCCGCCACTTGTCTAATGAGAGTATTGGCCTGAAGATCCTTGTCAAGGCCCTCTTGCAAAAAAGATAGAATGTCCGCTAGTCTAGGGCTCTGTGGATCTAGCTGCTTGTCAATACATGAAGGGGCAAAAACCCTCCAGGTGCATTGGTAGATGTGCCTAGTAGACTGGCACCTGGAAGCCATAAGCGTTTGTAATACTGCATCTGAATATCCAACGTTTCTTAAGGCTGCGCACTCAAGAACCAAGTCATCAGATGCAGAAAGTCCGGTTTCTCATAGCGAATTGGGCCCTGTGTGAGTAGGTCCGGGGTTGAGAGTAGACAGAGGGGTTCTGATCTTGCTAGGTTGATAACATCTGCAAACCAGGGTCATCTGGGCCAGAAAGGGGCCACGAGGATCATCGTGGCTCCCTCCTTGCGGAGCTTGCTGACCGCTCTCCCTATTAGAGGGAATGCGTGGAGGATTCCCTGAGGCCACGGCTGATTTAGGGCACCCATTGCTTCCGCTCAAGGGTGATGGGACCTGGAGAAGAAGCGGAGGCATCTGGCGTCTGTCCCTGATGCGAAGAGATCCAACACAGGAAGGCCGAAGTTGGCTCAGATCTGGTTGAATGCTGCTGGGGACAGGGATCATTCGCCCGGGTCCAGCGTTCATTGGCTGAGCCAGTTCACTGTTTCATTGATGGTTCCCTTGATGTGTAATGCTGAGAGGGACGGAAGATTCTTCACCTCCGCCAAGAGCATCCGCCTGGCCTCTTGGTTGAGTAGGAGTGACCTGGAGCCGCCCTGATTCCTGACATAAGCAAGAGTTGTGGTATTGTCTGTGTATATCAGGACATGGATGTTCCTGATGCAGTCTGCAAAGTGAAGTAGAGCTAGGTGGATTGCTCCGAGTTCCATCCAATTCAGTGTTCCTGCTCTCCACAGGGGACCAAGTGCCTTGAGTGTAGGCATCCTGCATATGTGCGTGCCCCCCCCCCCCAAACCGTGCAGGCTGGCATCAGTTATGACCTGTCTCTGTGGTTCCGACAGTGGTACCATTCACCATTCCAGGGACTGGATTACTTTGGGGGTTAGAGTGAGGAATACCTTTGAACTTCTTCATTATTTGAGCTTACCAGGGTAGCAGGAATCTCTTGAGGGGCCTGAGGTGGAGCCTTGCCCAAGCCAGGTGCTGGATACAGGACAACATTAGACCCTGTAGACTGGCTAACAGGGAGAGGAGGACTCTGTTCCGAGAGAATTTTGGATACCAGCTCTCTGATCTTCTCCTGTCTCACAACAGGCAGGAAGACTCTGTCTAATTGTGTATTGAGTACTGTCCCCAGATATTCTAAGGACCTGGAGGGGGGACAGCCGACTCTTTTTCTGATTTATTACAAACCCATGGTGTTGTAGGGTTTGTATTGTTTTGTCCACTGCCAGTTGTGCTTCTGCAAGGGACAGAGCCTGAATTAGGATATCGTCTAAATATGGGTTTACAGGGGTTCCCTGGGTGCAGAAACGGGCTACAATGGGGATGAAAACCTTGGTAAGAGTACAGGGAGTGGCTGCCAACCCAAAAGGAAGAGCCTGGATCTGCCAGTGAGCGTTGTAAGAAAACCTGAGCCTCTAGCGGTGGACGGGGCAGATAAGAACATGCAAGTAGGCGTCCCTTAAGTCGAGAGAGGCTAGCCATTCTTCCCCTCCTATCACTAGACAGATGGACAAGGTCTCAACTTTGAACTTCTTCACCTTAGATGAACCTGTTGAGAGTCTTCAGGTTGAAAACGGTTCTCTGTTTGCCGTTTTTCTTTGCCACTAAAAATAAAATTGAATAGAAACTTCGTCCTACCTATGATTTTGGTACTGGCTCGATGGCTTTTATATATGCCAGTCTTTGGATCTCTCCCTGCATTGCTTGATGTTTTAGAGGACAGTGTGCAACCAGGAAGGCATAATAGAGTGGATGAGAAGGGCTGAAAAATTCTATGGCATACCCCTTTGAAACTGTCTCTAGAACCCAGGCATCCGATGTGACAAGAGGCCAACGATCTGCAAAAAGGAAGTTCCCCCCCGCCACCGGAACTTGGGTGCCCCTGAACAACGGGTGGTCAGGAACCCTGCTTCCCCTGAGAGGGAGTTGTATTGGATCTGCTGGAACTGTGAGCTGCATTATATCTGTTGCCTCCGGACCATCTTCCCCTATTTCCCCTTCTCCCTGTTAGCTGGTTTGGGAATATAATCCCTATCCAAATCCTCATCAGAGGACTCTGAATGGTCACCTTTGGCCTTTTCTCAATGACATTTAGGACCCTGCGTGCTCTCTTAAATAATTTTGGCTTGACAGAGAGGGGAAAAAAAAAATCACATCTTGATCACTAGGCCCAGGAGTGGGATTAGCTGGGGATTGAGCCGCCTCCGCATGGATCTCCCCGGATTAATCTGATTCTATATCTCTCTCTGAGTCCTCATTAGAATCCTCACAGGCTGAGGCCCCAAAAGGAAGAGAGGTAGGCCGAGTAATTTGGGTGCTCTCCTCCTGTAGGTCCTGGCATTCACACTCTTCACCGGAGAGGGAGGGGGCAGAGACCTATCTGGGTCCCATTTCCTCTTCGTTCGAAGAGGTCCTGACTTGGGCCAGAATAAGCTCCTCGGGGGTTCTAGGTTTCTTGGGGGCCAGGTGTTTCCCCATACCGGCCGCTTTCCCTCCCTGAGGAGGTTGGAGGAGGGCCCGCTTAGGAGAGCATCTGGCCTCCCTCTCCTGGATTTTGTCCAAGGAGGAAATTTTATTAAGAACCTGAAGGTGCAGTAGTTCGACCTGGGAGAGTGCCGCGGGTTGGGGTCCTACTGTTTTCTGGGCCCCCGAATCCTCAGTCTCCTTCTCCTTGGCGCCATTTTGTGAGGCACCGGTCAGCCAGGTGCACTGCAATCAAACAGCCTGCCAGAGGGAGGCTGTGAGCACTGAGGCCGCCTGAGGCTTTTTAAAATGTAAAATGGAGACGAGCTCCGCATGGGGTAGCCTGGGCAGCCCAGGACCCTGAGCTGGTCACATGGAGGCCTCA
The DNA here is from genome assembly GCA_003113815.1 of Sphenodon punctatus. Classification (NCBI taxonomy): domain Eukaryota; kingdom Metazoa; phylum Chordata; class Lepidosauria; order Sphenodontia; family Sphenodontidae; genus Sphenodon; species Sphenodon punctatus. The sequence continues at coordinate 4,549,517 of QEPC01014514.1, forward strand.
AGGGTGAGAGGCTCACAAAGAGTGGGAAGGAGTGCCCGAGGGGACTCTGCTGTGCCTGTCCTTCCCGGAGCTCCGCACCAAACGGAACGGACCTTCGAGGGCTCCCAGGAGGAAAGCTTTTCCCTGCTGCTGCTTCTTTTTTTAAAAACAATCTTTCCTAGGAGGGTAAATAGGGAGTTAATAGGCTTCTGTTTTTTTTTTTTGTTTGTTTGTTTTTTTAAATATATAAAGAAAAACTGCAGTCCACCTCTTATCTGATGAGAGACAGAAATCCAACTGGCAAATGGGAGGGATTGACCTCCTCTGCACATGGCCAGTTGGATTCCTCTAAGGTCTACCTCCTACTGGCCCAGGCAGGGATCACCCACAGAGTTCAGAGTTTCTGTCCTGCGCACCCCAGAAGAAAGCCTTAGCTGTCTTAGTTTTGTTTTATGTTAAGGTGTTAAGACTTCTTTAGTGTAGGTTGTAGTAGTTTTGAGTTTTAAGTAAAGTAAAAGGAAACCAAGTCTCTGTAATCATTTAAGTTGATAGAAGTAAATAGAGGGTCTCTTGGTATAGCATCTCGGTGAAAAGGATCAAAGTAAAAATCCTGCTTTCAGGCCCAAATTTCGCCAGGGGTCAAAAGCCTACAGCTTCCATAACCCCAAACTCTGATCCTGCAGTCAAAGTGGTAGCACCCAAGTCGTGGTGAATACAAGAAATTAATAAACATGTCACAGCAGGCATTAGATGACTCCATTCCCTGGTGGAGACAGGTCAGATCAACCAGGCCTCTCAGCAACGCAGCTCTGCCGGAAGAGACTTTGCAGATGCTATGATAGCGGAGAAAAAGATTCTCTTCACCGCCATCACAACCACAGCACAGTCCTTCAAAAATGACCTATCCGGCAATCAGTTGGCTTCAGCACGTGCTGAGGACCTGAGACCTGAACTGCCTCAGGTCCTCTGTATACTAGGGGGACCTGTCCTGTTGAAGCAGTGGGAGTGGATGCCTGGGTGCAGCCATGTTGATGTCCATGGTCAAGATATCATTCCACAAGGCAACCAGGTCATTGACGGAGTAGCCATCAAATATCCCCCATAGTGTTCTGGAAACCAATTGAATCCATTTGTATCTGAAGGTGGAACAACTGAATTGGTCCACCACCCCGGCGAGAGCATAGGCGGACTGGGATCTGAACCTTCAGAAGGTAATAATTGGACCATGACAATGGCGTTGTAACACTCCCCCCAAGAACTGGAACCCTGTTTCAGGCTGGTGCCTGAACATCAAATCCAATGTGTGTCCTACCTCGTGTGTCAAGCCAGATATAATGTGGGGCAGACCCATGGTTGTCATGGTGGCCATTAACTCCTGCTCTGCCCCTAAAAGACTGGCCTCAGCATGTACACTGAAATCACAGAAAACGCTAAGTTTGACTCATCTCAGCACCACCTTCAAGACCAGCTTGGCTAGAGCAGTCAGAGTCTGCTGTGCAGCATAACAGGAAGAGGGGGAAACACAGGGGAAGGACCGCCCCCAACCTCCTGTTAGTAGCTCATCATCACCCCACCCTCTCCCTCACACACACACACACACACACACACACACACACGAGAGGAGCAGGGTCAGACAGAATTAGGAAAAAAGGAAAAGAAGAATGAAAAGGGACCGAAGACCTCACAGACCACCCCCTCCCCCATAACGGGAGCTCTAAACCCTGCCTCCTATTGGTGTGCAAGGCAGGACAGAACTGGGAGTCTGGTTCTGGGCTATACTCCTCCCACAGACCCACACTGTCAATCATATTTGATCCTGCCAATTTGGTGTGAGGAGGGACATATCCCATCAGTCAGACGGTCTGTCTGGCAAAAGATGGAGAATGAAAAATCACCACACTAATTTCTATAGATTAGGTGTGGTTTATAACTTTAATAAAGATTCTTAGCAACATTTTTAATACTGTTTGCTTATTTTTAATATAGGACAGAATTTACTATTGCTGTATTATTACAGGAACATTGGTAACTGGTAATACCAAAGACAGTACCAAAGTTACACTCATTTAAGTTTTGCTTAAGCTAAACTGTTTGAGATGGTCTGCTAAATTGGACTTAAGTTGACTCCACTACATAACAAAATGTGAAGAAAAAAATAATAGGAGTATTAAATGGACTGTGGGTACATCCCACCTGCACCTGAGTTACAAGACTTAATCTAGTTGGCTGTAATTTATTTAAAAAAAGAAAAGCAGCCTCTGATTATTTCAACAATAAAAACAGGAAAATACCCTGGTTAGAAAGGTTATACTTACACATTACCAGCATCTTCTGAAAGAGGCTCCACCCAGAGTGTTGTCAAAGGAAAAATATGGTGTGTGGAGAACTATAAAAAGGAGAAAAAACAATAAACAATTGAGAAATTCACGTATGTTCTGGCTCTCAGATGAAAAAACTCTTTACAGTGTACCTTCCCCACTGCTTCCCCCTAACCAAGAAGCTGAACTATCAAACCAGTGGTGTAGGAATCGTGGCGCAGGGGGGGCTCAGTTGTGCTGGGGCCCAGGGCCACGGAGGGCCCACTGGGGCCGAGTCAGCTCAGGAGTGGGGAGCAGACAGATAAGCAGGAGGCTGCATAAGCTTATGCATAAGCTGCATAAGCAGGAGGCTGAGGATAGCAAAAACTTCAGCACCTGACAGTGCTGCTGTCAGCTTTCTTACATGCCCCACCCCCATCCAGCCCACACATGTGCGAGAGAAGAGGCTAGCCTAGCCAAAGAGGGATGCCTCACTGCCCTGCTCTGGAATTTCCCAGCATGGGGAGGGCTCTTCTCAGCTCTTTTCTCTCCCATCGGGGAAGCAAGAAGGCTGCCCTTCCCCTGCCCGGTTCACTCACTGCTGACCTAGGTAGGTAGCCACTAAGCCCAGCTTGGATGGGGGAGGGGTTGTGAGATGGGGTGGCCAGATCTGCACCATGCAGCCTCCTTCTCCTAGGGCTGCTGCAGGGAGCAGCAAGGGCAGGATTGTGCACTGCGGAGAGGGTGGCAGGGGCAGCTGAGCAGTGGGGGTAAGGGATTGTGCACTGTGGAGAGGGGGAGCAGGGAAAAAGGAGCAGTGAAGGGGGGGGATTGTGCACTGGGGGAGGGGGCAGGGAAAAAGGAGAAGTGGGGGCAGGATTGTGTATTGGGGAGGGGAGAGGTGAAGTGGAGGGCAAGGGGGTAAAGGGAACAGGGAGGGAATCAGAGTGGGGGGCAAGGGGAGGGACCAGTGAGGGGAAATGGAGCAGGGAACAAGAAGAAACTGTTAGGGATGAGGGAGGGGGCGAGGGAAAAAGGCTGAGGGGGCAAGGGCAGCAGGAGTTGTGAGGGAGGAGGCAGGAACAGGAGAGGGGGTGGGTGGCAAGGAGGAGGGATGTGGGTGGGAGAGGGCATGTATGGGAGAAGGGGAAGCAGGGATCAGTGGGGTGGGGAGGAAGGTGCTTGAAGCAGGATGCAACAGTTGGGGTGAAGACAGTGGGAAAGGGGGACAGGAGGAGAGGGGAAATTGAAATGCTGGCTGGAGCAGAGTGAAGGGTTGCAGGAAGCAGAAATCCATCTTCCCATTGCCTCAACACATGTGCCTCCAATCCCTCCTTGCCTCACCCACGCTCGAGTCCTGTGGGAATTGTGCCGAGCCAAGAAGCCCTAGTTTCCAGTGTCAATCCCTTGTCGACACTGGCCAATTTGCAGCTCCTAAATGGGGTTTTCCTCAGGGACCTTGACAGGGAATTTACCTTTGTCTCCCATCGATTATATTGCAGTGTCACCTAGCCTGATCCCTTATTTAATTAGTTTTACGGTGGGCCAAGAAATTTATAGTGATCATCTTCCCTTGTTGTTGTATGTTAAACATGGCTCTAGCAGAGCCATTGAGGCCACTGGGGATGCCTCCAATGAGGACTGTATTAGGTTCCTCAGACAGCCATGGTCTAGTGAACTCAAAGAACAACTTGGGGCGGTTTTGAATTCTTCCCCATGTCTGGACATTAGGGATATAGCTGTAGCCCTACCCCCCACCCCCCGCCAGACATGACTGGGGCCTATGTCAGGCTTATTTTCCTTTTGAGGCCTAGCCTGGCTCGATCTCCAGGACAACAGGGTGGGAAACTGAGGAGTATGGCCAGAGGAGCACCTTGGTATGACCAAGAGTGCAGATTATTGAAGCTCCAACTGGCATCACTATATAAATCTTATAGGAGGGGGCTGGCGAATGGGCTGCTACCTGAGTTCTTTAACCTAAAAAAGCAGTACCGCCTGCTGATAAGACGTAAGAAGACTGCCCATACTACCAAAATCTGGGATTCTTTGATTAAAGCTGCCCATGATAAGGATTCTAGAGGTTTCTGGCAGATGGTCAATGGCTTGTTGGGCAAGCCCCGTAATCTTTGGTCAATGCCAATCCCCAGAGGGGCCTGGCTGTCCCATTTTCTAACTTTGTTTCCGTTTCAAGAAATCGAGGCAGTTATGACTTTGATGCTGCAGGATCTTCCTTCCTGGCCCCCTGTCAGCAAGACTGAGGTGGCTAAGCTTATTAAATCACTCAAGTCAGGGAAGGCACCTGGGTTTGACTATATCCCGGCAGAGCTTATTAAGAGCCACGCTGATTTGTGGGTTCCGTTTTTGACTTCCTTCTTTACTTACCTGGATCAGACTGGTGCTTTCCCGAAAGACTGGGGCAGGGCAGTGACCGTACCCATCTATAAGGGGGGCTTAGGACAGACCCGGGTAATTTTAGAACGATTAGACTGCTAATAGACATGGCAAATTTGTATGCCAAGCATTTGCTGCGTATCCTTAACAACTGGTTAGCTGAGGCCCATGTTTTGTATAGGGAGCAGGCAGGTTTTCAAGCAAACAGATCAACCCTGGACCACTGCCTAGTGTTATTCCATCTGGTCAAGAAATATATTAATAGTAACACTAAATTGTATTGTGCCTTTGTTGACTTGAAGGCCGCCTTCGATTCAGTAGACAGGGGCCTGTTATGGGACAAAGTGGCCAACCTGTCTATCGATCGAAGGCTCCTTATCCGCCTGTTGCATTTTGACTCTATTCTGGGCATAAGGTTCTTGGAGCAGGGCCATCTGACACAGTGGCTTCCAATTTTTCCTGGGGTTAGACAGGGTTGCATCCTGGCCCCAACACTTTTTAACCTTTTCCTTAATGACCTTGTTCCCAGGATGTCACGCCCTGAGTTTTTTCCCCCAAAGCTGGCTTCATACTCCTTGGAATGTCTGCTTTACGCAGACGATATGGTCATTCTGTCCCAGACTAAGGTGGGGCTGGATAGACAATTACGAGAACTTTCAGATTATTGCATGAGCACTAGATTAACGATCAATTATAAGAAAACTAAAGTTCTTATTTTTGGGAGGGGGAAAAAAATCCATCACTGGCATATAGATGTGCACCCCATAGCTCAGGTCAAATTCTACAAGTATTTGGGCCTCTTGTTTCACTCTTCCCTTAGCTGGTCTTGTCATGGTGGCTTGGTCCTTAACAGAGTGCAGGGATCAGTGGCGGCTATCTCACGCTTCTTTAGCAAGAAAGGGCACGGCCGTCTCATCTGTGCCACTAAAGTTATAGATGCCAAAGTCCGTGCACAATTTCTTTGGGGGGGGGGGCGCTATTTGGGCCTTAGATTGCTCTTCTACACTTAATGCCCTTATAGATCTTTGATCTATATACCAAATGGGACCCCCTCTGCAGTTATCAGAATTGAATTTGGGCACCTTTCTTGGGATAAGGTAAGCTGGAAACAGACAGTACAGCTTTGGCTTCACCTTCATCAAGGTGTTCAGTTGGGGCTCTTGGCCCTTATTCCACTGGATCATTTTGTTTCTTCTTGGGTCAAGAGGGTGACTAATCAAGTAGCTGGTTGGGGACTCTACTGACTCTTTGCAAAATGCTCAACTAGCCAGTGCTAAGAAAGAGGCCTTTGCTAGGATTGAAGATATCGGCTACCAGGAGGATAGGGCTGTGGCCAATACTTCTGTTTCTTTGGCTCACTACAAACATGTTGCCCCAAACCCTGGTGTTATGGCTTCCTATCTAGCCTCCTCGTATTCGGCCAGACGTGTCGTCCTTCTCTTTGGTGCCCGGCTAAATATACTTCCCACCTGTCTTCTTGAGGGCCGTTACTCTGGTATCCCGTTTGGGAATAGGCTATGTCCATTTGACCGCCTGGCGATGGAAACAGTGGCTCATGTTTTATTCTCTTGCCACCTCTATGATTCGCTCCGCACAAAATTTCTGCACCCACATATAGACAAATTTCCTGGTAGGACACATTCCGACCTATTGTGTATTTTTCTAGAGGATACCAACCAGAAACGTCTGGACGTAGTGTCGGTTTTTTTAGTACAGGCATTTGCAAGCAGGGACAGGTTCCTAAAATTTTTGCCTGTAGATTAGGTTGCCCAACCGCTTCATGGAGATGGTGTGGTTTGATGAGATCCTTGATTAGGTTTCTCAAAAGAGGACTGTTGGTATAATAATCTTGGAAGAGTACTGTGTGTGTTTGTTTTTCCTCCTCCTCTTTAATATGCTTTATTGATTGTACATTTTTCTGGCATGTTTCTTACTGTTTTATTTGTACGTGCTGTCGCTTGTATTTGTGTGTATGTTTATGCAATGACCCTAGGGTCACGCAATTAATAAACTAACCAAACTAACCATCCCTTGTCGGCCTGTACTCAGAATGATAGCCAGTGGCAGAAGGCTGGGGGCCCATAATTGGGATCTGAGCCTGGGCCGTCCACAACCTTGCTACGCCCCTGTATCAAACTGAAATAAGTTGCCACTAGAAGTGCCAAATAAAAGCTGTGCCATGCCACTGGAAAGGCCATAACAAAGACCGTATGGATTTTCTTTAGCTCAGTTACTCAATGGATTATTTCAACTATCTTTAGAAACAGATAAATAGATTTGTCCTATGAGAAAATCACCACTATGACACTTTCAATCAGCTGAGGTGGAAACAGTTTGGTTCTGAGAGCTTTGTGAGTCAGCTCACCTGAGCATGAACCAGAGTATCATTAAAGAGGATGAACCAGTTCACTGAGAATCTCCCAGCATGCTGCAAGGACAGCCCTCGGTTACTGCTTTCACAGATTAACCGGCGCTCTGGTTTCCTCAAGGAATCCTACAATTAGGATTTAAAAAAAAGAAAACAAACAAGAATACAAATGAGTTTCAATAATGACTGAATAACCTTTTAATGGCAGTAGGACAATAACTCTTATGTATACTAGCGTGTATGAATTTCTTAGTGTCAGAACCGTGGCTTATACTAAGAGTCAACTGGACCACCAAGGTTTTTAGAGAAAACTTCCTAAAATTATTTATGTTGGAAAAACAAGATAAATAAGTCAAGGACAAAGGGGTAATGGAGGGAAGGACAAGTTTAGACTTCACACCAGGGTAAATGAGAACATGTGGTGCAACACTAGTAACAACAGAGACTTCTCTGCTAATGGACTGGCAGTTGTCATCATACCGTCATTTTCCCAGGAAAGGTCTTCCAGAAGCTCAGTGTGTATTCGGATTCCTTCCTTTTCCTACTGAGATGAACAGCTAGGGTTTCGTAGCAAGAACTAGAATCCTGCAGCTTCTGGTATTCTGGAGATGCCTATGAGGAAGGAAAAAATCCCCAAAACCAAATAGATCCGTGAGAAAAAGTTTCCAGAAATGTATAACAGCAGCAAATAAACACAATATCACATTTGAAACACTTCCATTTTATTGGGAATAGAACATCTGTATATTTCGGAATTCATTTGTCAATAAAGTAACACAATATGCCAATTAAGACTGCTTTATAGGTCACATGTAGGCCTTTGGCATGTTAAGAATTTTGATGGATGTTGTAGGCAAAACGTTTACTGTGTTCTCAGTATGTATGACAAAGTTTCAAAAGCACCAAAGTAATTTAGAAATTCAATACAATTTTTCAGAAGTCAGTTAGGCACTGAGCAACCAGACTCAGAATCATTGAGAATCTTTTAAATCTTACCCTAAGTGGCTTGCAACTTAATCTTCCCTGACAAGGCGCAGGTATCATCTCCTGTGCACCTCTCCTTTTCCCCAGAAGCAGGCAGCATGGGCTGCCCAGTGTCCCGGCAGAAAGACGTGGAGTGATTTTGTCCAAGTATATGTTGTTCAAAACTGTGGGTGTTAATAAATGGGTGTCTATCAAGCCATTTATTAGGTGAACATGGATTGGTCCCTCGCACGGTATCCTCCTCGGGATTGAGGACACCGCCATGCAGGCTAAGGCACAAACATATGCTGGCCTCTGGGCCAATGTGAGTGTGCTATCTATTGTGGGGTCTTGGTTGGAGAAGTTTCCTTCCCCTACCAAGAGTCGCCCTTTAGATCCCTGTTCCTGCTGGGGAAGGACAGGAGCGGAGGCTCCGCAGCCAGAGCACCAGGGGATAGAGAGAAAGTTTCCTAAAACTCACTGACTATGGTATGTGTTGATTTACAGGAAGTTATGCAAATTTTAGAATAGCTCACTTCTTAGCACTGAGTTAAAAAAAGATTAAAAAGCAAACTTGAAAAAAAACACCAGTCTCTCACACAGAGAAACCCTCCATAACCCAGACTTGAGCCCTTCAAACTTTACCTTCAAACCTTCCTTCTAAAGCTCTAGCAAGTTACAGGAGCAACTATTGCCTCTGCTACATTCAGCCACTACATAAGAACATCACATATTACTCAGTAAGTTAAATAGCTGTTCTAAAGAATGTTGTAGCAGCTTTAGCAGTGTGGCTGGCTAGTTAAGTTTTCAGTTTGCCATGGTCAAGTCCAGAGTTCTAGTCCGTTAGCTTGCTTGTAAAATGATGTAGCAGCCGTTCCTTACCTTGCAGAAAAGAGTGTTGGTTGAAAGGAAACAGAGGGAGGAAAAAGGTGAATAGGAAACCCAAGAGGAAGAATTGAACTCTGGATCTCCTATGCCCTTATTTAGGAAGCACTCGACTGATGGATCACTTTCCTTGAAAAATGCAGGCCACCACAGCGCTGCATGTTGGGCAAGGACAGCAGCTGACCCTTCCATTCTGGAAGGCATGACTATGCTGCACCCAGTTAAGCATCTGGCTGGGCAACAGGGATCCTTTGACCACAACACACCCTATTGCCAATTTGGGCCGGCAGCACTCCTCCCTTGCTCCTCCCTGCAATGCAGTTGTGTTACTTGGCAGCTAATCGGGGGGGGGGGGCGACACACGAGTTCTATGGGGAACGAGTCCAAGCCTCTGGCCCCCCATTTGATGCTTTTACTTCACTGTGGCAGGGGTGCAATCAAGCATTCAACAGCAAAAACCTCCAACCAATCAAGGTTTTTAGATGAGTTAAGGGGGGTGGGTGGAGGGCAGAAAAAAACCCAGGCAGCTTACCACTTCAAAACATGTAGCAAGCTTTAGCAAAACTCTAGCATAATTATGAAGTCGTCTGATTGGCAAAAAAAACAGAGTATTTAGGACTTCCACCAATTGGATGCTTTCTTCATTCGTCTCCGACAGATCTTGTAACAACTCCTGGTTTTTACTTAAGAAATCACTAAAGGTAAAAGAAGACAGACATACGATGAAACCTTGGTAAACCATTCAGTCGACAAACAGACACTACAGTATGGTTAAATCATTAGCTGGGTAGATTTTTAACAAAAAGGCAATATTTAGCAGCACTGTGCAGTTATTCCATTATTAAACAATAAATTTAACTATAACTTAATAATAGAGAGTTTTGCTGGAAGTGAATTTAACAAGCAAAGATGAGTGCAATCAAGAGTTATTCACCAAGCGAGCTAAATAACCGGCTACCTTTTCCAGTTTGGTTCTCGATGGATCATACAAAGATGCACATGGAAATGCATTTTCCTACTACTTGTTAAAAGTACCATGTCTCTACCCAGATGGAACAAAGCATAGTAATTATATTACTGCAACCAAGTCAGTCACAAGTTTTGCTTGAGTAAACACACCCAAATATTTGCACACCATCCCTTGGTTCATGGAAGGCGACGATCCTTTTCTCCCAGCTAGAAAATTAAATCTACCTTAAAAAAAACACCAAAAAACGGAACCAGTAATATTCAGAGTGTGTTTTCAAACAAGACAATAGCCCATTAGGGTCCGTGTAGCCTGCACTCAGCTCCCACTCACATTTTTTAGTGTGTAGAGCTGACAAACAGGCCACCCTCCTGCATGGAGTTCATGTGCTGGCCTGACAGTACCCGCCATAAGTGGCACCGCTCAGCACTTTCCCTCTCCCCAGCCCTTGTTTGGATAGGGGTGTGTGTGTGGGGTGGTGTGGGGGTGGTGTGGTGTGTGTGTGTGTGTGTGAGAGAGAGAGAGAGAGACAGAAAGACAGCTAGAGAAGGCTCCTACCCTGGCCATGACACCCCCTCCCCCCTTTCATCAAAAGCAGTGCTCGCATGCTCTCCCAACCCAGAGGTGGCTGAAAGGGGACAGAGCAGGAGTGTAGGAAGGACCTTCTCCAGAGAATCTGCACTCCTCGCCTCATTTTGGAAAGGAACCAAGGGGAGTGCAGGAGCGCCACAGATCCTCCAGAGGAGCCTTGCCCCTCCCTCACTCCCCTCAGTTCCTTTCCCAAACAGAGAGAGGAGTACAAGAGCAGATCCTCTTGAGAAGGTCCTTCCTGCATCCGCTGCCTCGCTCTCTCGACTCGCAGTCCATCAGCTGAGAGAGCGCAATAATTCTCTTCTAGCAACTGCACTGGGTGTGACTAAGGTGCTGGCAGACCTGGATGCAGAGGAGGCTGCACATAATGTAACGAGACATGGCCACACATTAGCATGGACTGATCTGCAGTGGTCCCACAATGTCTTTGGAGAACGCTGTGAGTGGGGAGTGAATGTGGGCTGCGGGTTAACATCTGGTGAACACCTAATAGATGGGCAGGTGAACGCCCACCTGATGGGTGCTAATGTGAGCTAACGTCTTATTTATTTTCATGAGATTTCCAAAAGAGACAGGGATAACTGATCTAGTTCAGAGAGAAGGGAAATGTGTGCCAAGGAAACTACTTCAAGGAGCAAAACGGGTTATTTTCTGTGAAAATGTCCAACTTCCTTCCTCAGCACATTTGGCTGCAAGTATATGCATGCCTACTAAGGCATTTATCTAGCTAAAGATGTCTGAGCTGGGAGTGGAGAGAAACAAGCAACTCAGAGAAAGTAAAAAACAGTGAGCAAAGAATTTGCACAGAGAATTACATTGTAGCCCCCTAATAATTTTATATGGTTGTCAAGAAGCTGTCTCACAAACATCAAAATAACATACCATGTCTAGTTCTGCCCATGAGATTTGTGAACCCTTTTACTTAGGAGGTTGGAAGATTTAGATTTTTATTCTTAAGGTACATTTTACAATATACAAACTGTTGAGGGAAACCATTTTAATTGACAGTAATCAAAAGAAATGAATCCTGCATAAAGCATGTTTACAGCTCTGCTATAATAGAATGAAAAGTAAAAACAGATACAATTCATTGATTTAAGAATGTTTGCTTAATATATTTTGATATACGATGGTAACAATTTGCATTATAAGCCATTAAAAAGTACGTTTAACTTTTTGATTCATTTGTCCTTATCTGACCAACTTGTTTCTCTTAACTGTGAAAACGTAAGTGGACACATTTAAAAACTTCTTAAAATTATTTATTTTTAACGTTTTTACCCTGTACCCATCCTGCCTCAGGCAGCACGGGGCGGCTAACAAAGGTGAATAAAAACATATAAATATAAAAGACATAAAACCAATATTATAATATGCATCACAAAATAGAGCTGGAGCTAAAAACAACATTCCCAACCCAAACCCTCCTCCCATTACCTGTCTCCCCCACCAAAAGCCTGGCGGAACAGTCAGGTCTTAAACGTTCAACGGAAGGAGGAAAGGTCCGGGGACAGACGCACCTCTACCAGGAAGGAGTTCCACAGCCTCGGAGCAGTCAGTGAGAACACCCTCTTCATGGTGGCCACCCGTGACACCCGGGGAACCTCAAGGAGGGTGCTCCTGGCAGACCACTGGGGCCGATCCAGGACCTGGGGAGTGAGGCGATCCCGCAGGTTAAGTGGGGCCTAGACCCTATAGGGCTTTATAGGTCAAAAGCAACACCTTGAATCGGGCCCAGAAGACTATAGGCAGCCAGTGCAAGGAATGGCACACCAGTGTTATATGCTCCTGGTGCCCTATTCCTGTAAGAAGACAGACCACTGTGTTTTGCACCAGCTGCAGTCTCCGAACTGTCATCAAGGGTAGCCCCACATAAAGCACAGTAGTCCAGTCTTGAGGTGATGAAGGCATGGATGACAGCGGCCAGGTCAGAGATATATGGCCGAAGCTGACGTATCAGATGGAATTGACGAAAGGCGCTCCTCGCCACCGCCATCATCTGAGCATCCAGGCGACGTCGGGAGTTGAGGAGCACCCCCAGACTCCAAACCTGGGGGGCCAGGGAGGGGTAAATCCCATCAGTTATGGGGGTCACTACCTCCCCTGCCCCACCCACCATCACCACCTCCGTCTTGTCAAGATTCAACTTCAGATGGCTCACTGTTATCCAGTCCCCCACAGCTGCCAGACACCGAGTAAGCACTGAGACTGCTGGGCCCGAGTCAGTTGAAAAAGAGGTACAGCTGGGTGTCATCAGCATACTGACAACACTGAACATCAACACCCCTCACAACCTCCCCCAATGGCTGCATGTACACGTTGAACAAGAGAAGGGACAGAATTGAACCTTGTGGAATTCCACACGTGAGGTCCCGGGGAGACAGAGTGTAGTACCCTAGCACCACTTGCTGGGTCCTCCCAGACAGGAAGCAGCAGAACCATTCAAGAACAATTCCGCCCATTCCAGCCCAGTCACGGAAGCGGGCCACCAACATCTCATGATCAACCATATCAAAAACTGCCTACAGATATAATAGGATCAGTACGGTGGAGATCGACCCTGATCCAACTCATAGTGAAGGTCATCAACCAAGGCCACAAGTGCAGTCTCGGTGCCATAACCCAGGCGAAAGCCAGACTGTGAGGGATCAAGAAAACAGATGCGGTCCAAATGCCCCTGAAGCTGCTGAGCCACCACCCATTCAATAACCTCCCCTAAAAAGGGAAAATTAGAGACAGGCCCATAGCTGGCGAGGGAGTCAATGTCAAGCAATGGCTTCTTGAGCAGAGGTCGTACCACAGCCTTCTTAAGGTACTCTGAAACTCTGCCCTTCCGAAGGGAGGCATTGACCATCCCAGCCAGCAACGGCCACAGCATCTCCCGGCTGACCTTGAACAACCAGGACGGGTAAGGATCTAATTCACAAGATGTGGCTGTAACTGCCCCAAGGACATCCTCCACATCAGCAGATGACACCCACTGAAATTGATCCCACAAAACTGGACATGATGGGGCAGCCATTACCTCTGGTTCTCGTACTGCAGTAAACGCAGCATTGAAGTCATGGTGAATGTGAGCAATTATCCACGAAAGAGTCAATAAACATGTCACAGCGAGTGCCGGAAGACTCCAGCTGCAGGTGGAGGTAGGTCAGACTGACCAGCCCCCTCACCACCTGGAAACGCTCAGCTGGATGATACTTGCAGATGCTATGAGAGCAGCAAAGAACCTCTTATTTGCTGCCCTCGCAGCCACAGTATAAGTTTTTAAACTAGCTCTATGCCGTAATTTGTAGTCTTCAGTGCGACTACGACATCACTGCTGCTCTAACCACCTCCCTTCTTGCTTCAGCTGCCACAGGTCCTCCGTATACCACAGGGACCTGCATTGCCGATGCCCAGGGAGCAGATGCCTAGGAGCCGTCAGGTCGATGGCCTCAGTCAGCAAGGTGTTTCAAAGAGCCACGAGGTCATTGAGTGAACGGCCATCTAGGTCAGAGGGTATTTCCTTAAGAGCTTTCTGGAACCCTTCCAGTTTCATAAGCCTCTGGGAACAGATCAACTGACCTGGCCCAGCACCTTTCCGGGGACTGACATTCACCAGGAGATCAGCCCATAGGAGGATATGAACCGTCCATGACAAGTGCACCAATGACACGTCCCCAACCAACAGATTCTCCACCTCATGGCCAGTGCAAAAAACCAGGACAAAGGTATGTCCCCCCTCATGTGTCGGGCCGCTCATCACCTGAGACAGGCCCATGGTTGCCATGGTGGTCATGAACTCACGCTCCGCTCCCCCAAGACCAGTGTCGGTGTGTACTTTGAATTCTCGCAGGACCACTGTCCTTGGGGACCACAAAACCACCTCCAACACCAGCTCTGCTAGAGCATGCAGAGATGCTGCAGTACAGGTAGGTGCATGGTGTACTAGTAGCATCCCTAATTTGTCTCCCGCCAAATCAGCCACAAGATGGAGGCCCTCAATCCCCAGTGAAATCTGCACTGGATACCTCCTAACGGACCAGGTCTCCCTAAAAATAATGACTACACCGCCCCCTCGTCCCCTAGGCCATGGCTGATGCTGTATGGAGTACTCGGCTAGACCAAGGTCAGCCAAAATTGGCCGAGACTCAGTGTCCACCCAGGTTTCCGTCATACACACAAGGTCGGCCACCTGGTCCAGGATTAGCTCCCGGACCATAGTTGACTTATTCACAACTGACCTCACATTTAGCAACATCAGAACGAGGCATAGGGCTCTCAGACCTTGATCCACTCAACCCCCTTGGGGGGTCGGCGAGGGGAAGAGGCACCTGGTGTCTGTTCCCACCTCGCTGATTGAACAAGTCCCCAGAGGGACCATAATTGCCCTGGCCCATCACAACCCCAATGGCCATGTCCCTCATCAGGACCCCTTCCTCCATAGCTGTCCCACCCAGCAAATGAGTGAGACCCCCCCACCCCACAACTCCCCATATCCCCCCCCACATATGAGGGGATATATAACAACCTCCCAACATGGGAACTAAACCTCACCCCTCACTGGGGAGAAAAATCCCCTCCACCCTAACCCAGTCCCCGCCCTCCCTCACCATGGGACGAGGCAATCCCCACTAACTCCCCAACAAAAAATACTAAACCCAACCCTCCAAAACAAGACCACCCCTCCCCTAACCAAAGCTCCACCCAAAAACTCCTACTACCAGATCCAGCCCCTCACTCCCCATGTGCCCGTGTGACCCTTGATATCGTCCGTGGGAGCCTTTTTGGAGGTTCCCTGGGCGAGGTGGGTGGCCACCGATGTTAGATCTTTTTCGGTGGCCGCCCCTGTACTGTGGAATTCACTCCCGGAGGAGGCTCGGTTGGCTCCCACTCTCCTGCTGTTTCGGCATATATGTAAGACCTGGCTGTTCCGTCAGGCTTTTGGCGAGGGGTGGGGAGGTTTCCCCATATTGTATTGTATTTTATAATTGTTTAAAAATTATTTTTTTTACTGAGTGTTGTTCGCTGCCCCGGGCTGCCCTGTGGGCAGGAGGGGTGGGATATACATTTTAAATAAAAATAAATAAATAAATAAAATAAGGGCAGTTCTGCCCCAACCCTGCACCCAGAACAGACCCCAGCCACAAAACAAAACTCTGCCACCCCAAACACCCACCCTTCAGCAAAAAAAACGAACAGCAAAGGTTTCCCTTGCCCCCAATTAAAAATTAAACACCAATATCAGTTGAATTACAAAGAACAAAAAAAGCGCCCAACATCCGACAAACTTGGTCATTCAAAAAGCACAAGGAAAAAACAGCTTCTTTAGAAAGAAAGAAAAACTGGGCACTTAGCTTGTGAATTTTACTTCTGGGGTGGGGTGGTCCTCCTGGATGGCCAGCTTTGTATGCTGGGGTTAGATTCCCCACCTTGACCAGCAGGAGGCAGACTTTCTGGAGCATGTACAGAGAGGATCTGACCCTTAGCACTCCCAGTTAGTATCAAAGTGTCCTAACAGCCCTTAAAAACCAAATGACAACTATACATCTAGGGAAAACTATATTAAGAAAGTATAACTGCTGTACCAAGCATGGGAACACACACAAGCCCCAAAGGAGCTTGTTTTCTCAATCAGAGTAAAAAAACAACAACTACAGGGAGGGAAGCTGACTGTCCAGGAGTAACCCCTGTAGAAAGAAAATTCACAAGCTAAGTGCCCAATTTTCCTTTCTCCCAGGGGTCCTCTGGACAGTCAGCTCTGTACACTAGGGATGTTCCAAAGCAGTATCACCCAACATCACTCAAAGGGGTGTGGGAAATAACTAGGAAACCCCCAGACAACTTGAGAAGATTGTTGCCTGTTAACTCAGGGATAATCTTTGTTACTGAATCAGCCAGTAGGCCATTTCAGGTACTAAAATAAATAAAACATGCCACACAAATATCACATAAAACAGATACACACAAAGATCTAAACACAATGCTTCTAGTCATCCTGAAAGATCTCAAAACAGGGGTTAGACAATCCGTCCGCCAGAGCCATTCCCAGCAAAACGAGATCAAGGCTTAGCCGCAGAGATGGCATATGAGGCTACAACTTTAGCAGTCAGGTGTCTAGAATCATTCAGTAAAATAGGCAGCAGCTGCCTAGAATGGGCTGGCGACTCCAGATTTAAAGCCCTAAACATCTTAAGGCACACTTGGGCATAAAGTGGACACTAACAGATAGCGAGACAGAGCCTCAGTCTGTCCACTACCACATACACAAACCCTACTGACATAATCCACCCCCAGAAACCATCCTGTCATGACCGCTGATTTGAACCACTACATATGAAGAGCCGTAAAACTCTCCTTCGAACTGGGCTTGTCATAACTTGCAGATACCGTGCTCCTGACAGACCAGGGATCCAATAATTGTAGAATGGGGAAACCCTCGAGACAGAGACGGTAGCTCTACATGATTGATATTCAATGTCCCATATCCTTTGTTTCACTAGGTGAACCGCCGCCCTCTGTGGAATGGCCAGCAAAAAAATCTACCGGAAAACCCAGCAGTCTGATATTATCCAAAACACCTGACCACCAGTCGTGTTTATGCAAGCCCATAAGGGCCAATCTTTCATAAGGGCCAATCTTTCAGACAAACAGAGCTTAGGGAGGGACCCAGTGGGTGAAAAGACAATTTTCAGCCAATAAATCAATGTGGCAGAAACCAGTCTTGATACGACTGATCTAGCCTCCACCTCCAGCTGTAAAAGTGCCAAGGATGAGGCTGGGGGAGCTCCCAGTAGAGCTCTCAAACAAAAAATCTGTATTGATCCCAAAGAAGTTGCTGGGGAACACCCTCTACCCCCGCACCACCTGAGCTACGTAGCTAATCTGTGGAATCACCTTTCTTCCAAAAATGTTCAAAGCTAGAACCACCAGAGGACTCCCCTAAAAACGCACAAGGGCCTTAGTGGATGAAATGGCTACCTACCTAATATATTTCATACGAGGATTCCAGCACCCCTAGGAAGAAAAAACAATCCCTGGATATTTGAAATTGGAGACCTGTTCCAACCGATTACCATCCAAGGTCCACTTGGCTTGCTTAACAAAAGATAAAACTAATGATTGTTTTGTTATAAATGATCGTAAACTCTCCCTCCCTACAAAGCACCTCAAAAAACCACATCAGACAGCACAGCCCAATTTTGGATAATGAAACCAGGATGGTGTCATCTGCGTACATGAGTATGGGAACACACAAGCTACCAATTTCAGGTGACATAACATCTTCTATCCCCTGCGGGCTACCGGATTAGATTATTGACATATAGGTTGAACAATGTGGGGGCCAACAGACAACCTTCTCTAACTCCCCTGGTGGTATAAAAGGAATCTGTAAGGGACCCCTTACCATCCATCTTTACCCAAAAATTAGTGCTGGAATACAATGAGATAAGATGTAAAAGTCTCCTGTCTATCCCCATATGCCTTAAATTTGTCCTATAGCTGTTCAGGCCTGCAGATTACAGCACTGCCTGCAACTCCCTCCTGCCAAAAGCTGCTTCTGCAGCTACCTGAACATGATTTTTTAAATACATGGTGAAGATGTGAATTGGGGACCAAGTGGCCTCAAATCTCCTCATAAGGAGCCTGAGCTCTGAAAGTCCATGAGGTGGCAGCTCCCCTAAGGGAATGAACAGAAACTGACTGTGGAGGATCTCAATTCTCAACCGTGTAGGCTTCAGCTATGCAATGAGAGATCCAGCACGAGATCAGAGTTTTAGAAACCCTGAGCCCTTTCCTAGCTGGATGATAGTTTACAAAGAGAGAGAAGCAGCATCTAAACAGAGCAGTCCTGTCCATGTACACCTTAAGAGCCCTACACACATCCAGTCTGTGTCAGATTTTCTCCTGGGGATGGAAGGGATTGGGACAGAAAGAGGGAAGGATCCTCTCCTGTGCCCTACGAAAAGCTGTATTTACTTTAGGCCAAAACACAGGATTCAGCCTGAGCACAACTGAACTCTCTCTGAAAATACAGAAAGCCAGTTCTAGAGAGAACTCTGACACTCTCCTAGCTGAAGCAATGCCCATGAGAAAAGCCACTGTCAAGGAAAAAAAACAACAAGCTGTCTTTCAAGAGCTCAAAGGGAGCCTTCAATAAGGCCTGTAGAACTAAATTATAGAAGCACGAGAGCACCTCTATAGTTAAGGCATGAAGCATATTGTGTTAAAATACCAAACATTCTATTGCTAATAATGTTGAGAGGATGACTCCGATTAGCTTGAAATTTGGCCTGGAGGGTCTTTTGGTTAAGAGATGGAATCTGTCCAAGATCGAGGCAAATTGGTTGAGAAACAGCAAAGTTGCAGATGTTTGAACTTTGGAGGGAAAAGGGCTTTTCACTGCGCTTGGCGACTTTTGCTTCAGGAAGGGTACCATTGTTATGGTTAGTTTCTAACGTATAGAGAGGAGTTAGTAAATTCCACTGTGGGGTTCCCTGTCTGCTTTTGTTTTGGTAGGTAGGGGGAGGCCTTGCCTTAGCCAGAAACTCACTGGGTGACCTTGGGCCAAAATATTGTCTCAACGTAACCTACCTCACAGGGTTGTTGTGAGGATTAAAAGTTGTGTTAAATAGTTCTATGTAAAGCGCTCTGAGTGCCATGGCGGGGGGTGGGGGTGGCGCTATATAAAAGTAAAAATTATTAAATTTAATTATTACACTGGGTCCTCAGACTATACTCTCTATCGAATTCCTCCGCCAAGGATTCAGTAGACTCCTGTTTTATTTTATTTTCTTTAAGACCCAGTACTCTCTGCACCTGACTGTATATCTGTTCCCTATATTTGATAGGAAACTCCCTGTTGGTATCTTTGAATGGCTCAGGAGGTGTGTTGAGTATTTTACCCTCTTCTAGGGGAGAGGGAAGGTCCCCCTTGCCACTAGAGACCCCCCCCCCCCCCCCGACTCCTCTGAGATCAGCCCTTCCACTAATTCCTTCTCCTCCCCAGGCGGGGAATCAAGAAGGGGCTGTTTCCTTTTGGGGGGGAACTTTGGGGGGCTGAAAGGGGTGAGGCATGTCTGACCCCCAAGGACAAATCCACCAACACAAAAGAAAAGAAAAAGACCTGGGTTCAATGGATAAACTCCATAATTTTATATAGAATATTTGTAAATACATGTCAAATATAAAAATATATAAAAACTCAACTGCACCTTTGTGCATGGAATGGTTATATTAAATATACAATGTGCAATGACCATCTGATCGTAATATACCCAAATAAACCATACAGATGTATGGATTCCAAAGAGGAATTATTGGACCTATATAATAATCACAAGAAACACATTGCATTGTGAACAATCATATGCAAAATATAAAATCCACAGTCCAATAAAATCCACAGTCCAAACACGTTTCGGGGACGAGTCCCCTTCCACAATGGACAGACATGTAGAAAATGCAATAATATCAAAGAGTAATCAGGTCTACATGAAGATGATCAGGACTCTTTTACACCGCCTTTTTCAAATATCGAGGTTGGTCCAAATATAAATTCACCAAAACCTGCCTATAAAATGTAAAAGATTAATAGTCTACCTAAAGCTGACCCAAATCAACGGAGGAAATATAGCCCAAGGTGATCATGCTGCTGCCAAACGTACTTACACGAGAACCAGCCTATATTCCAATTGTGCGAAAAAACTTACTGCTCCCTCTGCCTCTACCTGTATGTTTTTAATTATTAGGATAGTCCACTCAAAGCTTTGATGGAAAGAAAACAAAAATTAATATGCCACTCACTGTAAGGACCTTACTTCAAAAAACAAGTCAACACTATATAATCCAAAACAGTATGTGATCAGAAGACTAACTCCACCAGCCCACCTTAAACATTATTGATAGCCAACAACAGGGGAGCAGTCCCCCTCAGCTCACCTCACTCAGTGTGCTCTCGTCTCCTGCTCCTTTCCTAATACAAACTGCCTGCAAATTCCACGAGCCTGCGCACCCCTATATGTGTTGGAAATGCAAGGACTGTGAGATCATTGCATGCATTTGCCCAATGCAGAGTTTACAGAGGAGTGTGAGTAGCTAATCATCAATAAGCAGGCAGGAAGCATACTTAAGCTTAAGTAGCTTTATTAGGAAAAACATGTAGGATAGGAAAGGCCTACATCTATGCTAAGTCCTAAGACTAGATGTGTTCAGGAGGGAGGAAGGAAGCTCTCTGAGACACAAAGAGATGAGAAATCTCCTGGGGGAGGAGATTGACCAATCAGGTCCTGACAGGAGTAGGACAGATAGGATGGGGGAAGGGTTCCCTGATCTGTCTGTCTACTCCTGGTGTTTCTAGCAAACAAACAGGATGAGGTGCTTAGGGGGGATGCAACCAAAGGAATGTATTTCCAACACCCCTTCTCATCGTCCCGTGCACCGAATCATTTATGTGCACTGCTGACAATTCCCAATGCTTCTCGTAGCCTCTGGAAATTGTCTCTGGGTAGCGGTTTGGTCAGCACATCCGCTATCATTTCCTCTGTAGGACAATAAATCAGTTCAACAAGTCCTTTTTCTTGCGCTTCTCTCACATAGTGACGCTTGGTGTTGATGTGCTTCGACCTTGGCTTTATCTTTTCCATTTTCGTAAGCTGAATGCAGCTTTGATTGTCCTCATACATCTCAGTTGGCTTTGGTTCGTCTATTCCAAAGTCCTTTAGTAGTCTGTGTAGCCATACTACCTCTTGACATGCTTGAGTGGCTGAAATAAATTCTGCTTCTGTGGATGAAAGGGCAATTAATGACTGCTTCTGGCTAGTCCAACTGATTGCTCCGCCTCCATACAGAAATACATTTCCACTCACAGATTTGCAGTCAGTCTTGTCTCCGGCCCAGTCCGCATCCATATAGCCCATCAATCTGGGGTTCTCGCTTGCTGGTAGTTTTAAGTTTAAATGCATTGTGCCCTTCAGGTACTGTGCTATTCTCTTGACTGCTATCCAGTCCCTTTGGGTTGGTGCACTTACTTTTCTGCTTAGTATTCCTACAGCAGCGGCAATGTCTGGCCTTGTGACGGTGGCTACATACAACATTTTGCCAATTGCAGTTCTGTACTGGTTGTCCTGTGGTAGGGGCTCGTCGTTGCCTTCCTGGCTTAGGAAATTTGTTTCCATAGGTGTCCCCACTTCATTAGCCTCTGTCATGCCTAGGCATTCTAAAATGTCCTTTATCTTTTGTTTTTGATTGAGAAGGAAACTTCCATCTTTTTCTCGTTCTATTTGTATTCCAAGATAGTAAGTGATACCTCCCAAGTCTTTCACCTCTATTTCTTTGTTCAGATTCCTGACGATTTCATCACAATCTCGTTTGTTTTCATGGCATACAATCAGATCATCCACATAAGTTAGAATGTATGTCCTCCTTTTATTTCTGAACCTTGAGTATAGGCAGGGGTCAGCTTCTCCCTGTATGAACCCCTCCTTAAGGAGCAATTGATTCAATTTTTCGTTCCAGGCTTTCGCTGCTTGCTTTAAACCATAGATACTCTTTTGAAGTTTGCACACAAGTTCCTCCTTCCCAGGTTCTTTAAATCCCGGCGGCTGCTGCATGTAGATATCCTCTTTGATATCACCATGTAGGAATGCAGTCTTCACGTCTAAGTGCTGCACTTCCATTTTTCTTGCAGCTGCTATGCTGAGGAGTGTTCTTATTGTGGTGTGCCTTACTACTGGAGCAAAGGTTTCGTCGTAGTCTTCGCCGTATTTTGGGAAATATCCCTTGGCCACTAATCTCGCTTTGTGGCGCGTGATTTCCCCTTCTGCATTATGCTTGGTCTTGAAGACCCATTTGCATCCAATGGCCTTTTTGTTTTCAGGTAGCTTTGTGAGTGTCCATGTTTTATTTTCATTAAGAGACTCAATTTCTTCCTTGGCAGCATCTCTCCATTTGCGCGCCTCACTGGTTTGCATTTTTTGAATGTCTTGCCATGTTGAGGGCTCCTGTGGTTCCTCCACTTTTGCCGCGTAGGAGAATCTCGCTGCTGGCACTCCTTTGTTGTGTCTTTCAGAACGTCTCACTTCTGGTTCTGGTTCTGCTTCAGCTTCAGTTTCAGTATCAGCATCAGTGTTATCTTCTGGTTCCAGTTCTGGTTCTGCTTCAGTTTCAGTATCAGCATCAGTGTTGGTGTCAGTGCCCCCTTCTGGTTCAGGTTGATTGAACATGGTCAAATCAAATGAAACTTCAGCTTCCTCTTTTATCTGCAGTTCTGCAGTCTTTTTCTGTCTTGATGAACTTGGCCTCATTAGGTCTGGCATTTGATCAGTGCTTCCCTTTTCATTTTCATCAAAATAGACCACACTGCTTATCTTCACATTTCCAGTGTCAGTGTCCATTACTCTGTATCCCTTGCATCCTTGTGCATAGCCAACAAGTATCCCTTCTTCACATCTGGTGTTAAGTTTGGTCCTTTTGGCCTTTGGGATATAAGCATAGGCTTTAGAGCCAAACACTCTAATGTGCCCCACACTGGGCTTGTTCCCATGCCATAGTTCATAAGGTGTTGCTTTTGCACCTTTGGTTGGGAGCCTGTTCTGCAGGTATGTGGCAGTCATTACTGCTTTCCCCCAGTATTTGTTTGGCAGATTCACATCCAAAAGCATACATCTCGCCATCTCTATGAGAGAGCGATTTTTTCTTTCTGCTACTCCATTTTGTTCTGGTGTATGCGGGATGGTTGTCTGGTGTTCAATTCCTTTTTGCTTCAAAAATTCTTTCATCTGTTTTGAAACATATTCACCTCCATTATCTGACCTTAGGATCTGAGGTGATCTTCCAAACTTATTGCTGGCTCTTGCAACATATTCCTTAAATTTCTCCAGCACCTGACTTTTCTCTTTAATCAAGTAAGTGAACGTGAACTTGGAAAAATCATCTATGAAAGTCAATGCATACTGGTTTCCTGCAATTGTTTTTGTCTTCATAGGACCACAGATATCACTATGAATGAGCTGTAGGGGGTGCTGTGTGGCTTCCTCCTTGCTCTGATGAAAGGAGGGCCTAGTTCCCTTTCCTTTTACACAGCAAACACATCTCTCATCTTTAGTTGCACATGAGTTCATTTTAAAATGTTTAACTAGGTCTGGAAGTGCATGCAACACATCTGCATTTCTATGGCCCATCCTTCTGTGCCATTTGCTTTCACAGTTCTTATGTCTGCAATCTTTTGCAGCATTTGCATACTGATCCTGTTGCAAGCAATCTACCTTGAATAGGCCATTTGAATCCAGCATTCCTCGCATAAAAAGCTCCTTTTCCTTTGAAATTCTGCAATATTTCCCTTCAAAATGCACTGCAAAACCTTTCTGTACAGCATACTTGACACTTATAAAATTATGATCCAATTCTGGGACATATAGAGCTTCTTCAATGGTAACTTTCATTTCCTCACCGTTTCCCAGATGACATATGAGTTTAGCCCTGCCTCTTCCTTGACAATAAACTTTCTCTCCATTAGCCAATCTTATAGGAGTTCTATAAGTCCTATCCAGATCAATAAATCTGTCTTTGTCCTTTATAAGATTTTTAGTTGCTCCAGAATCAACAAAGAAATCATGTGAAGCAGTCTCACATTCTATTCCTTCCACATTTTTAAGTTGAGATGCTTTTTCCTCAACCAGGCTGAAAGCCCTATCATGGCTCCCTTTGTTCTTTGCAGAGAAGCTGGGAACTTCTTGCTTGGTGCATTGATATGCGAGATGCATGGTTTCCCCGCAATTGAAGCAACACTTAACTCTTGCAGATCCTTTTGAATTTGCAAAAGGCTTCTTGTTCTCAGCTGCCTTGCAGGCAAGCTGTGAGGAAAAGTTTGGCTGTTCATTAGTTTGAGCCATATTAAATTCCTCAAGTTTCTGAATAACAACATCCAAAGATAGGTTATCCTGCATTTCTATTATCTGACAGACTGTTTGAAAAGTTGTTGGTGGTAAAGAGTTCAGCAGAAATGCCACTATCAATTCATCTGGTAAATTCAGCTTTTGATTTTCCAGTCTCCTGACTAGTTCAAGCAGGCCATTAACATGAGCTGAAAAATCTTCACTCTCATCCATTCTCATATTACAAAGTCTTTTAAGCATTTGTATCTTTGATATATTTGACTTCCCTTGATACAGTCTCTGTAAAATTTCCCACATATCTTTTGCAGTTAACTTGTCATGTATGTACACATGTAAACGCTGACTCACCGACATTGAGATGATTGCCATAGCTTTGTCATTTTTCTCATCCCAGAGTTCTTGTGCTGCCCCTGCATCTGTAGGTCTGTTGGACTCCAGCATTTTCCTTAGGCCTTGTCCTCCCAGTGCCATCCTTGCATTATGACTCCAAGCTTCATAGTTTGTTGCTCCAGTGAGCCTCTCTGGAATGGAGACCTTCAGCATAGAATCCATGGTCACAGAGACTAAAATCTTTCTTTTCTTTTCTGCCTTTAAGATTAATGCTAGCACTCAATTATACTCACTCTGCGCTGCCTTTTGGGTGTCTGGGCCCATAACCCTGTTGGAAATGCAAGGACTGTGAGATCATTGCATCCATTTGCCCAATGCAGAGTTTACAGAGGAGTGTGAGTAGCAAATCATTATTAAGTAGGCAGGAAGCATACTTAAGCTTAAGTAGCTTTATTAGGAAATACATGTAGGATTGGAAAGGGCTACATCTATACTGAGTCCTAAGACTAGGTTCCCTGATCTGTCTGTCTACTCCTGGTGTTTCTAGCAAACAAACAGGATGAGGTGCTTAGGGGGGATGCAACCAAAGGAATGCATTTCCAACAATATGGAGCTCTGGGGATCACCTGGATTCCTGTTGCACCTGAATCCCGTTATCTTGATCAAGCAGACCTGTGGGCTCCTAACTCCGACCCAATTTCTCAGATCAAAGAGCATGTGGGCTGTGGATCCGAGCACTCCCTCTTTTTTGTTCTAATTAACCCTATCGGGCAAAATACTAGCTGCTGGATTTCTCCAAGCCCTCCACAGTCACATCATCAAAATGCAGACCTTAACACACGCATTACTGTATAAAATTATAGATGGTTCAATTTAGCCTCATGTGCACAAAATAATCCTGCCTCCAACAGAATAAATTCATACCAACACAAATCTGATACAATTTGTATACAAATCAACAATAGCTAAAAGACATATGTGCCTAATACAGATGACAAGCCAATCAGTTTATATAAACCATAGAATATAAACAAATATACTGCATGAGTCATAAAATCACAGAATAAAACAATTAACGGGGCTAAACATAAATATACAAGGATTTCTGCTGTCGATATAGAAATCCACCTTTAAATGAAAATTTTGTTTATTTATACATATAATGAAACTGTCTAAAACCAGCAAGCATCATGACCAGAAGACCTACTCAATGAAAAAAAATGTCTTGATATTTAAATGAACACTGTCCATCAACTGTTGTCATTTAAACCCTGTAGACTCAACGAACCTAACCTAAGAATCCAGTATACCTCTTTTTTGCAGGGATGATAGATTATTGCCCCCGCCCGGGGCAACTTCAATACATATAAATTTCAGATCTCCCACTTCATGTTGAAATGGAACAAAATGTGCAACAGTTCCTTCATGACCTTACGTCTAATGTTGCCACAATGTTCTAGAATCCTGGGTTTTATCATTCTCGAGATATACCCTACATAGATTAGGCCGCAAGGGCATAAAACCAAATAAATGACTGACTTAGTAAAACACGAGGAAAAGTGCTTGAGTGCAAACTCCCGCCCCCACCCCCCCCCGGTCCCTGGGTGTACAAATTCTTTTGTGGGTACATGAATCAGACAAATCCACCACCTTGATGGATGGATGAGTCTCCCCTGTGAATCTCCTCAGAATCTGACCCAGAGGTCAGATTCCCTTTTCCTGATGCCTTAGAGTCATTCTTGAAGGGGGACTTCTTCCCCTTTCCACCTTTCCCAGTTCGGAGGAGGCACTTGAGGTCCTGAAGGGATGAAAGAATCTCTTTCAAGACCTCCATATGAGGGTCCCATGTGGGGAACACGTCCCAGGGGAAACCTTACAGATTCAGAGTCTCATTCCTCTGATCTCTTTGCTCTGTGGCTCCTCCTGGTGGCTGCCATCTTGTTTTGGTGTGAAACTGTTCCTGGTAGCTCGTGGTGCTGGCCCTGAGCTTTGGCTATGGCTGGAAAACTGCCCTGGGCAATTTGTAGCTTCACCTTGCTGTGAGTTGGCTGCATACAGTGCTGCATGATTTGGAATTTATGCTGGGGTAGGGGACTCTGCAGTGGGCTCCCAGAGCAATCCTGCTGTGGGGGCTGTACTGCACCTGCTTTTTCCGGCTCCCAAACCGGCTTGAACTGGAGCTTGGGGTAAGGTAGCGTATCTCTCCCCTCTCAGGGGAGAAAGAAGGGTGAACTGGGAAGCTGTCAGCTCTCACCCGGCACCACAAAAGTCTGTCTATGGCAGAGGACTGAAAGTAGGGGGTCAGATCCCCTCTGCACATGCTCCAAAAAAGCTAAAATTGGCATCCTGCTGTTCAAGGTGGGGATCTAACCTGTATGTACAGAGCTGGCTGCCCAGGAGGATTCCCTGAGAAAAGACTACTTTTCTTAATCACAAGACTAACCATTTGATAGCTTACATCTGTAAAGTGGTTTAAGATCCTCACATGGAAGGCACTATAAGTGCCAAGTTATAATAGAATTCTCATAAGCATAAGTCTTGCCTACTGTCTCAGAGGAAATACTTCAGAATCACCTGACAATGAGGACTCCTGGTGAGTTTTTCTTCTCCACCCTATTGAATTATTTCTAAGATGTTCATATGGAGGAACAGCCATTGGAGACCAGCTGACATCATTAACCATTGATAGAGACAGTACCCTGCTGAAAAAAATCTCATTGCCTGAATCATTCATTCTAAACTTAGAATCATTATCTGTAAAGAGACCACTGTCTTGTCTTTTTTATACTAGCAATGGAAGGAACTTCTAACACCTCTATACCTTCACTGAGGTTTCAGAACTAAAAAAAGTTAGCCACCTAACAAGTATATTATTACTGACAGTGACACCTGGCATGGTAATCAGTATGTGATGACTACTGCCATTCTACAAGATTATCAGCATTAGTCCTGGATCCACTGGTAGTGCCAGAATTTATGCTTACGCTGTTGTTTAAAGTGCATCTGGCTGCACTTCACCCTAAAAAATGTAAGACAAATGAAAAGATTTTTTAAAAGCATGCACTACTCAACTTTCTTCTATACTGTACATTTAGCAAACTGCAGGTGGTTCACAGATATACCCTAAAAATTCTTCCCACTGGCTCCTGTGATATCTTAAAGAACAAGGAAGACATATACATGCTTCTGGCACCAGACGACCAAGCACGTGTAAGCAGCACTCATTAATAATGGCAAGAGACAAGAAATAGAAATGCCAACCATGCAACTCCTGACATTCCAGCTAGTGTCCACTTAGTTTGAAGACTGTCACAGAACGATGTAAAATATTTAATTGCCTATTTCATATTCCAGCCCATTTTCAATGGTTAACAGAACCACCGCTTCAAAGCATAAAACCTAACCCTAGTGGCACAGCATAAAGCAGCTTTACAGGACAATGACAGCAGGCGCTGAAGTACAACTGTTCTCCCTATCTATTCAAAAGGGGGATGCTATACAAACAAACAAACATGGATATCTTTTAAAACTTTTTAAAAAATTAAAAGCATCACTCTTATTAGCTCTTGAGGTTGCCATGGATACATATAGAGGCAACAAGATATACGGTTTTAAAGGCACTTTAAATTGACTATAGAGGCTTGGCATCCAGCCAAGCTCTGAAGAATTGTGCATGGACAAAAATAGCTTAGTTTTCATCTCCTTTTAAGGAAGAAAATATTTAAATGGTGTTGGTCAACTTTTTGTCTGCTTTTTCCTCAAACTCATGGGAAATCTGAACCTTAACTGAAAACCTTCATTACCTTGTACAATAGGACAGTATCCGAGCTGAAAAGCAGGTGCAATTTAATTTCTTTTCACCTAACAAAAAACTATTTTACAAATCTATACCAAGACATTGCTTAATAGGCTACCTATAGAACCAATTTTTAATTTTATTTTTGGTTAGGCTCCTACCAAAAAGAAATTATTAAGTCAGAAAAAACAACAATTCACAGATGACTTCTACTAGCAGCTAAATGTGCATTGCCAGGATTTTTTTTTTTGGGGGGGGAGAGAATCAGATTCCCCTATTGCTGATGTCCTGGAGAGCTCAAATTGGGCAGGACATAACAATGAATAAATTGACAGAGAATCCAGTAAGTTTTACAGTGTTTGGCTGCATATTTTGAAACTGAAAGGAAAAAAATATACCAAAGATGATAAAAGACTAACTAGACATAAATGGATAATCTAAATGCATATATTCATGTATCTGAGCAATGTTAATCTGTTCCACTTTAACCTATGTTATAACGAATTTTTAAAAATGTAAAAAAGACATCTCTTAAATGAAGCTAGGACAAACTCTTTACATATTTGTTAGCACATATATATATATATATATATATATATATATATATATATATATTGGTCAACTCTAAGGCTTAATTCTTTGCTTACTGAAATATTAACTTCGATTCTAAGCTCTTAGAAGCAGATATTTTTATTTGGTTATGCATTTTTGCAGGACTCTGCACACTGTGCCTCTGGTCTGTGGCATAGGTTCATAGGCACTTCCACATTAGAGACAAATACTGAACAGAATAACTTACATTGCTGGTTTGGCAAGAAGCATAAATCCTCCCATCACAAGAAAGTTAGTCATAGAAGTGCAATACCTACAAACAGATAAGAGGAAAAATAAATCATCCGTTTCAAGTAAAAACTTGCCTTCTAAAATCTCTGGGTAAGAAAGGAAAGCTATATAATCTCTTATTTAACTAAACAAGAACAATGGTCACAGAAAACAGTCAAGAAAAGGAAAGAGGAATAAGCCAAGAGTTATTTTTGATTTATAATACACATTGTGTGCGCATCGATTAAGAGCTCACAGAAAGTGACTGATAGACAGCACAGGAGATGAAGATTTAGTCATAAACAGGAACATAGGCATCTGCCATGCAAAATTCCCTAGTCTCCCCAAAGTGCTTTGATACTTGCCTGCAGAAACAGGATAATCTCTAGGCCTGAGACAGGTGATCACATTCTATGACCATTCAACTTTGGCACCACTGTTCAGACTGTTAGACAAGGATGTCAGCTTGATAGGTTACAATAGAGACAT
This sequence comes from Sphenodon punctatus, assembly GCA_003113815.1. Lineage (NCBI taxonomy): Eukaryota > Metazoa > Chordata > Lepidosauria > Sphenodontia > Sphenodontidae > Sphenodon > Sphenodon punctatus. The sequence goes on from QEPC01014514.1 coordinate 4,579,272, forward strand.
CCAAGGATGTCAGCTTGATAGCTTACAATAGAGATATCCAAGGATGTCAGCTTGATAGCTTACAATAGAGACATCCATCTACTTGTAAATGGACCAGCGCTAAAGTCAATTCACAAAACTATCTGGAGTAAATGTTTGTTATCCTACATCTCTGAACTACTGCTGACGTGGAAGCAGATTCTCCTACAAACATTTAAGACAAACTGACAATTTTCAGTAAGTAAAAGTCCGAGTTGGGCAAAGTTTCCAAGCCCACCCAAGAGGTGCATAATTTTTTTTTCATATCACTGAGACACACAAGATGCAGTACATTGATTCTGGCTTCTTCCAATCCTGGGGATAGGGGCAATGTGGCTTCCCCCAAAATCCCACCTCCCCGCCCACATCAAAGCGGTGGCCCTCAGGTGACCTGGTGGGTTTGGGCAGCAGCAACAGTAGCACAGGGCATATACTCTCCTTGTTCCCTACAGCCTCCCATACGACTCCAGCAGCCGAAATGGCAGTTCAGCTTCTCTTGCCCCTGAGGAAGCTGCATAGACATGTCCTCAGGAAGCCACTTCTGGCGAGAGCCACAGCGCAGGTGCCCAAAAGGCTCATATAAAAATACTTTATATTTTTTTGTTGTCCTTTCCCTGTTTTATTTGTTAGATTTTTATAACTGTTTTAAATGTTTTTAAAAGTTGTTTTATTTTGAAATTTGTTAGCCGCCCCGAGCTGCTTGCAGGAGGGGCGGGGTATAAATATATTAAATAAATAAATATGGCTCCTGAGCCATCATTCACCCACTTCTGACATAAGGTTGAAACTGGCCTTACTTTGTGCCATTTTGTAAAGTGTAGAAGAGTAGAGAATGTGGTTTTTTTTGGAAAATGTAATGATAAACACAAAACATTTAATTGATATGAAAAAAATCACTCTAATTCAATTATAAAACATTCAGTGTATTTTTTCTTATAAAACTTAATACAAAAGTTTTTATCGTATTACAAGCTTACGTACAGCAGTATTAATAAGCAAACAATTACCTTTTTATTAAGTATCAAAAAGTGTAGGCCATTCTAAAAGCTAAGAACTTGGAGCCTAATGAAGGAAAAACTCTTATTCTTTTAAAACTTGTATTTTGCAAAACAGTAATTTGGAAATGAGGCCTCCTTCTCCCTGTTGCTCTATAGTCTACTCTCATCTCACTAGTGAATTGCTCTACGTGGCACACTAAACCTAGAAAAGATGAACATGAGAAAATTGGATACTTGCTCTGTGTAACTATCCAAAAAGAGACTTGAATGCTTCAGGATGGACAAACTCCTTGCCTCCTTTATTCCACGAAGAAAGCTACTCAGGGAGGCTCCATGTTGACCAATTAGATAACACAGCTTGCTGAACCGGTTTGCCATATCCTGCAATATCTGGACTGTGGTTGCAGTGCCTAAATTATCTGAAACAGGAAAGCAATGTAATTTGTAAGTTAACAACAGGGTGTTAGCATATTAGCAGCTGGAATTAATCTGGGTTATTAAATTCAATTATCATGAATCCAATTTTATGATTGCAAAGAATGCCATCACTTCATGAACAATTATCAGTAGTACTACACTTTAATAGCTGCAAACAACACTGTAGTTCCCATTCACTAATTAGATCAAGGATAGTGAAATCAAAATAAGGTGGTAACAGGGGCATAGCTATCAGGGGAACAGGAGTGACATTTGTTCCAGGGACCACAGGATCCAAACTGAGGAGGGAGCAGGGGGAAAATACTGTCCCGTTGTGGCACAGCTGGGTGAAGACTGAGCTGAGTGGAACCAGATGCACCTGCAGCGTATGGCATGTGTGGGACCCACCTGTCAGCCAGCACAGGACGGAACAAGCATGGATGGCAGTGGCAGCAGTACAAAGAGGCAGCACAGCTACAGTCTCCAGGGATCAGGCGCAGCAAATGGAGGGAGAGGCAATGGGGGAGGAAGGGGTGGGGGGAAGAGGATCATGACTGGGAGACAAGTCCATTTCTTTCACCTGGGCCCATTCCACCCTAGCTACATCCCTGGGTGGCAATCTATTCTGAAAATAAATATAATTTACTTCATAGTTGTATGTGTTAAGGATTTTATTGTTGGAATTTGAGGGGAGGGGGGAGAAGGAAGGGAAGAACATGGTTATACAGAATTATCTTACCTAAACCTAGAAGGGGTCTGAGGACTTGCGATTTTATATCACTCAGTTTGGAATAGAACCTTCTCTCTGTAGAAGCCAACTCGTGCAGACTGGCAATGTATCCCATAATATTTTTGTCCACTAAGGCCAAACAGCTGACTCCACCTGCAGCCACATTACTTATATACCCTAGCTGAAGAAAAAGAAAAATCATGTTCACATCTGCCTATATTACTTTTTTCTTTGCATTAAAGCACCAGGATAACCAGCACAGTACGAAAACGCAGAGGGATTTCTTACAATTCTTGTTGCTATCAAATAGCCCAAAATTCACAGGTGCACTAAGAAAACAGCCCATGATTGGCAGTATCTGTAAATGATGGGTTCCCTACTCACATTATCTTTTTGCCTCATATACTATACTAACCAACATCCATTTCCAAGACTGTGGAGAGATGGGGAGAAGAGGAAATCTTGTTTAGCACTTGTCAACAATTTCCTAAAAGCAATACACATTTTGCTAGTGTAGGCCATGCCAATGAGACCAAAAGCAATTGTCTTCTAATGTGACTCATTTACGATAAATTATAATTGATTCAACCACCTTTAAAGTGCAAGACTCATTTGTTTGACTTTGCCTTCTCAATTTCTTCATGCATACCTAGGTGAGCACACAACCCCCAAACTACATGACATGGCAAAGCTGGCGTCTCCCCCACCCCCACCCCCTCACATAAAAATACAGACTGCCACGGGCATAAGCAAAGCCCTGAAACTTACAGTACAAGCCGCTGGATTCTGGCAGTTTCAGAAGGGAACAATCTGAGTCTTCAATTTTGGACACATTTAACACTAGCCTACATAGTATTGCCACAATTATTTACAAAATATCAAGCTACAGGGCAGGTGCCAACTTCAAAAAATATTTTAAAGCATTTTTTCCCACCTAGATGTAAAATACAGTGTATGATTTTTGAAGGCGTTTTTCAGGACTACAGGACCATAGATATGTTTAAGATCTGTCCAAACTTCTGTGTAAAGCAGTCACCCTTTAGGCCAGGGGTGGAGAGCCTTCACCCTGCTGGGGGCTGGACCCATGCCCCGGCAGAGCTCTGTGGGACAGAGCATGGGTGACATGGTGGATTGCACAGGGACATGGACTTAGAAGTGTTGTTGGTGGCCTGCAGTGTGCAGATGGCAAACCAAAGGGCATGACAGCATGGGGAAGCCTCTGGGGGATGGAGAACAGGCAACTACAGGCTGGAATTGGACCACAGCGGGCTGCAGATTCTCATCCCTGCTTTCAGGGCTGGCTCTACCGCCGGGTGGCTGTCCCAGGTCCCGCTCCTGGGGGGGGCCCACACTCAGGGTCCCCAGCTCCTGCCCTGACAGTGGTCGGGAGCTGGGGACCCTGAGCGCGGAGCCCCTGGCCAACTCTGACTGACAGGCAGCGGAGGGGGCCAGCAGGAGTGAGGGAGAGGCAGTGGCCCGCCTCTCCCTCATTTCCCCATGCCAAGAGACTGACAGGCCGGGGGGGGGGGGGACCCATGGAGTGAGGGAGAGGCGAGGCCTCTGCTTCTCCCTCACTTCTGCCAAAAGTGAGGGAGAAGCGGGCAGAGGTCCCGCCTCTACCTCACACCGCTGGCCCCCTCCGCTGCCTGGCTGTTTCAGCCAAGGCCTCTGCCTCTCTCTCCCTCATTTCCCCTGGCCGAGACTGTGATAGGCAGCGTGGGAGGGGGGGCAGCAGCGGAACGGGCAGCGTGGCAGCAGATTTAATCTACTGCCGTGGCGCCCACCCCACCTGAAGCTCCGAGCCTGGTGCGAGACCCAGGCCGGAGGTGGCGACGGTGACGGCAGCGGATGAGGTAAGTAAACCGAATGGCTGCTCAGGCTTGGCTGGAGGGGAGTGTCCCTCCGCCCATTCCTGAGCCCAGGCCCGGGTAGCGCGCCACTTCTGGGCCAGGGAGCACCCCCTGAGACAGGGAGCGCCCCTAGTCCCGCCAGCGGCTTGCCCACATTTGTTCCCCACCCCAAGCCCCGCTTACGCTAAGGCAAGCCCTGCCTGCTTTAGGTGTGCCAGCATTTGCAAACTGTCCCATTTTGTTTCCCACCCCCTTTCCTCTTTACAGTTACTGTACACATTGAACCTTTATGCAGACACCAATCTCAGCTCTCTACCACAATCTACTTTAAATGCGCATACATTTCTGAGAATTTGTGGGAAAGTATGTTTTACTTTACTGAGATCTATCTTTGTAGCTGGGGTTGGTGGGGTGGAGATGAATTTTGGCTATAATAAAATAGGTTTAACCTGCAAAAAAGGATACATTCTGCAGAAGTGGCTGGAAGACGGATGGCACTTAAACTCTCACTATTCATTCTTTCATTTGTAACAGGTTTCACACTGGCTGAGAACTGAATTTTCATTTTACAAAAGTGTTAATATCCTGCTGGCAATTTTTATTTCTTAAAGCATTTAATTATCAAGACATCTACCTCTAATGAAATTTGAAATACTTTTGCAAAGAAAAAGCAAGGCCATTTTCTCTTCCTTGCCACAAAGTAGAGTGTTAAGAACCTAGACTGTGGAAGAGATGGAATTGTCCTGAATAATCCAGTTTCCCTACCAATTAGATCTTCCTTACCCTGTTTGTGCAGCCCACTCATCGAACCCTCTCCTTGCACCACACATGTTCTTTTAAGGGAAAAACTCTGCTGAATACTCCTAAGCCAGTGTAACACAATTTTAATATAGTACTCCTAAGCCACTTTAACACAATTTTAATAAAACACCAGGTGCATAATCAGCCCCCTTTCCACTTTCTCCAAATCCAGATATATCTCATCCACTTTTTTCCTCACATGCCTACTGAATTACAGCAGTGAAAAATGGAAAAGGTTCATTTCATCTACCTACTTGCTGTTGCAGGACTTCCATTCATTAGTGTTTTGCTGGGGGGGGGGGGGGGGGG
>QEPC01014514.1:4592360-4610382 GCA_003113815.1 Sphenodon punctatus
AGAGCAGGAAAGGGGAGAGTCTGGGAGGTAGAATGGAGGGCAGGGGGGCTCACAGTGGGGAAGAGAGGAGAATCTGGGGGGTGGGAGGCAGAGCAGGAAAGAGCCTGGGGACAGAAGTGAGGGAAGAGCCTGGGGGGCAGAAGGGGTGAGCGGAGGGCAGAGCAGGAAAGAGGGAGAGCCTCAGCCTGGGGGCAGAAGGGGGACGGGGCAGAGAGAGGAAAAGAGGGTGAAGAGAAGGAGGGAGGGTAGCTACACAAGGAGGCCCCGACCCGTTACCTCCCACTGTACCTCCAGCAACCTTACCAGGCCATGTCCACATGCATCATTATAATGTTCTTCTTAGCGGGCCCTGGCCTCTTCTTCTTCCCCTCTGGCTCCCCGGCCGCAGCAAACAGGAGCAGCAGGCGTCCTTGCTTGAACATGCTGCCGTCACCGCACTACCTGTTCCCGTGCTTGAGGGAGGAGGAAGTGAGTCACACTCACGGCTTCCCTTGGCCCTTCCCTTCCAGCATGCTGCGAGAGGGGGAGGAGGACTGCTGTTCTGGCTGGAGGAATATCCATCCTCCACAGAGCAGCAGATACAGGTGCCGGAGGGGGAGGAACAGGGGAAAGGCTGCTGCTGCTGCTGCATGTGGGGCCAGAAATCGGGGGGGGGGGAGGGGGGGAAGGACATGCCGCCCCAATTCATCGCCTATGCATGTGTACATAAGCACACACACCAAAACAGCTCACAAACAAATCAGATTATTTCTCATACAGGCTAGGAAAGAAGAAATATGAAGAGATGGCTGCAAATTTTATTTTTCAATGCTTGGGAGGCACTCAAGTAAGCTCCTAGATGTAGCTCTGAAAAAGACAGAGATTATGGAACGATCATCTCCCTTAATGGGGAAGACACAAACTAATTGTAGTTGATGTAGCAGTGTAACATTTATGAAGATGGTGATTACACCAAGCTTCATCTTCCAGACTGCAATACTAGCATCATTTCAATCCAAGGACTCCTTCGCATAACTACTTCACAGCAGAGAAGGAACACAGGTTGCAGACTACATTGTTTTCTCCTGCTGTGAAACAGTTGTATAAAGGGGTTTGCAGCATGAACACACATATGCAAATCAATCCCATGGCACTAACTTGAGGAAGCAAGATTCTTCACCCTGTGTGGTCAATATAAAGTCCAATGACTTATTCAACAACTCTACCAATGCTAGCTCAGTTTCATCTACCAATTCAGTGTTGACTAAGTGTTCCAAACATTACTTTTAATTCTCCTTTCTATTAAATCTAGGATTCCTCAGAACACTAAGGCTGCATTTACACAAGACATGAAACATGGCACAAATTGCTTCCCCCACATTTTTATTGCTCATGTAAATGACTTAGCTCCCAATATCCTGCATGAGCAAGTCCTAAGTCAGCTGCAACTGACAAGGTGCAAACCGAGATTTAACAATGAAGCTAACCCCCTCCTGTACATTGCTGATAATGTGTGAAGGACAATTCACTTTTATTGCCCTTTCTTATTCCTCTCCTGTCCATGTGTTTTGAGGGACATTCTGAGTTGTCATCACACACCTCAAGTCATTTTGTTAGCAACTCATAGGGTATTACAGGAGGGAAATTTAGCAGCACACATGAAGGATGATAAAGTGCAACAGTACTCTTGTGCAGGTAATTAATGAGGTGGGAGAAAAGGCTCATTAAATGCAGACTTAGTCATCTCCAGAGAGCATTAGTGCTTTCTACAGACAATGAGGATGAAGCAGTACACACCTTAACACAAGGTAGCAACAATGCTGGGCTCTTTGTACAGTTGTTTTCAAGTGAATCATCACTTTCTTTGGTCTCTTCTCGACCACTGTAATATAGTCCAGGCTGGAAGTCTTCTCTGTCCACTAAGAAAAGGGAATAATCTGGTCCTGCTGCAGTGCCCCAGGCTCTACTATCATCACACACCTGAAGTTTGGGATAGGAAAAAAAGAATCTGACATCTTGCTAGGATATGAAGGGCAAATCCTTCCTGAACTTCACAAATGACTTGTTTAGATTTTAATTATGACCTCTAGTTATCAAAAATACTACTACAAGGACTAAAACATTTTGAAAATTTATCTCCTTAATGAGTCAAATTCTTATTAATGTTGTTTTGCTGAGAGGTTGAGCGGTCTCATTCCTTCTCCTCCCAAGTAGATTCTTTTATTTAAAAATGAAGGAAATGGAACTTGCAATTACAACAACATGAAGATGATACAGATGTTGCTCTCTATGTATCCATTTATCTTACAGTAATACTGGCTTGTTACCAATCTGAGGAAGGGCTCTGTGTGGCCTGAAAGCTTGCACTTTCTCACCAACAGAAGTTGGTCCAATAAAAGTTATCAGAACGACTGTCTCCATCTATCATGGAATTTGAAGAGCTTAGAAGACAGTCATTTAAATAACTGTCTATTACTTTTCAGGATTGCCGCAGAACTTTCTTGCTTGCATGCAAACTTAGACAACATTCTCACTCGCTTCATCAGGCATTCATTTGAAGTTACAGATAAGATCAATAATTGAACTGAGGCTGATCAACTCAGCCAGACTCTGGCCAAAGATATTGTCTTAAATCAGAACCAAACTAATTGGTTTGTTGGTCATGAACATCATCTGCAAAAATATATACACAAATGACAAAACTGGCAATTAGAATAAAGTAGACGAGTAAGGGGGAAAATGATGATCCAAGAAATATCAGAACGTTGAGAGAGAAGGTTATGCTATCAGCTTCAGAACTGATAAACATCTATGAAGGAATACTGTCAACTAAACTTTGAATATCAGAACGTTGAGAGAGAAGGTTATGCTATCAGCTTCAGAACTGATAAACATCTATGAAGGAATACTGTCAACTAAACTTTGCTCCAAGGTTTACCTTTTACCTTGGGGGGTGAGGGGAAGAGGGGGTAAGAAAACTAATATTAGTAATAACACTGAAAACAGATGCTTGAAAAATAAATGTTTTTCTGCAGTGGTTGCAATCTGTACATGATAGCACTGGGAATCTGAAACCAACTATAAACTTCCTTGAGAAAATGCAAGAAAAACATGGACAATATGAATAGCAAAAATTGTAGTGACTAGTCTTCCTCATTTAAAAATAGGATTTTTTTAAAAAATTTTTTTTAGAAGTTTGCATCATCTCAAAAATCAGTCGTCACAACATAATCTGAGGATCAAGGCTACGTTGTAAACCAGATGTCTGCTACATCATACCATGTATGCAGACCACTGGAAAACTGTGTGGTTGGAAGCTAGTTTTAATAGTTTATAAGGCTCATTGTTTTGGAAGCAACCTATACAGCAGAGAGAGTGGCAGAATGCAGAAAAATGAAAATGTACCTTTGCAAGACGAGGGACTGTAGTTGGAGAACTCAAGTGGGCAAGCTGGCCAAAAGTGTTACTACCCCATGAATATACCTGTGCAAAAACATAGAAAGAGGCAGCAAGTGATAATCTGAATTCCCAGTATAGAAAACTAAGATAACATTGTTTATACATGCATGGATGCAAGTACATGTTGCCACGATTTAAGAAGTAGGATACGGTTATGAAGATCTATGGTAATGCATACTCTGTAAAAATTATCATTTATGTATTTCTAAAATGAATGTACCAATTATACAGTAATGTTTGGTATCAATGTGTGCTGTATGAAAGTCATGTCAGTGAGAATATTAATTATACTAGTTATGATAAAGGTTGTAAAAAGTTATAAAGGCCCTTTTAAAACAGGCTGCGATACGAAGGGGGGGAAACGGACATGCGTCACTGTGTGGGGGCAGCCGTTACACGGGCGCACACCCATCTCCACCCATCGACCCTGCATGGAGCAACCACCGTTTTTGCCAGTTGTTCTGTGCGTGGGCTATGGATGGAACACGGGAGCACGAACACACCCCCACCCACCACAGCTCTGAGTGGGCATGGGGGCATCTCGTGTAAAATGGGTCAAAGTTGGTACTGAATGAAATTCTACGGTGTAAGTGACCCAACTAAAGCTGAAACGAGTATCCGCAAAATGAGTATACCTGTCGAATTTACAGTACCTGAATCGACCTGACAACATCAGGTACCAATTGGTATCCAACTGCAGCCCAGTTTGGGTACCCAATACATCAACTTCCAGTCCTGGAATGTTGACTTATGGCACCCATTTTTCAACTTTTTCATTGATATACAGACTCCTGACATCGTTGTTTCAATTTTCTGTCAACTTCCATCAATTTTTGGCAACTTCCAATCCCAGAAAATTATTCCCAGTCCCAATTTGTTTTTACTTTTTTTGCGATTTAATTGCTTAATATACTTATTTATTGGTTTTCCTTCCTGGAATGTCAACTTCGCAGTAACTTTTTCTCCCCATTTTCATGCCAGTTTTACACTTTCCAACCCAATATACCGACTGGTAAACAGATAGGGAATTCATAAATTGAAAAACTGATACCCAAGTACCCGATTTTGGGGGTATTCAGGTACTAACCCATCGGATACCTGATGTGGTACTGGAAAATACGGGTATTACCCTCAGGTACAAAATTTAGTCCCAGTTTCGGCTCTTCACACAACCAGACAAGGCCATCAAGAGAATACACATCCCCATGGAGACACATGGCTAGGAACAACGGAACACCATGCATATTGGTCAGGTTACAAAAGCTTCTATGTGACACAAGGAGTGACACCAGGAAAAGCAAGTTTTTTGGCAACACCTCAGAGGAGGTACAAATTTCAATGGAACTGGAAGTCCTTTGAGGAGACTGAGAAAAACTGCTGGAAGCATATGGGAAACAAGCCTCTTTTCAAGCTTGCACCTAGCCTGATGGCTTCTCGACATTTCTTGGTTGAGAAATTTTTCTCAAAATACCATTTACCATAATTTACAGTTTACCATATACTGATTACCATGTACATCCCAGTAATGCACATGCGCAAAGTGGTATTACCAGGACGATGCTCATACATGGTAAACAGTACACAGTTAATCAGTATGCAGAAAATGGTAAATTGTGGTAAACAGCAATGGTAAATGATAAATTATATCATGAGAAAAAATTCTCGACTGAGATCTCCACCTGTTTTTGAGATTGTACTGAGATCTCAGTGACAATTCTCAATTCTTATGATATTTTAATGAGAAAAAAATGGTTCTCATTTGAGCCCTAACCAAGACAAACCTACTCCAGTTATATTTCATGTCACTGAAGAAGCCTACAAAAGTTCAGATAACAACAGAGTTAAACCCTTTGGATCAGCCTTTTTTGGGAAGAGTAATTGTTAGCATATGCCATATGTGGGGGAAAAGGAAAATTGGGCACTTACCTCTGAATTTTCCTTCTCCGGGGGATCCTCCTGGATGGCCATTCAGGACAGTAGGGTAGAGCCCACCGATCACCAGTAGGAGGCAGACAATCAATTTTTGAGGAGCCTAATAGGAGGGATCTATCCTCAGCTCCCCAGAATGTAAAGCTCTATTAACTAGTAAAGCTCTATCCTTAAAATAACTAGTATTGCTAACTAATTAAAAACTAAACATTAGGGCTAACTGAACTCCGCCCTTGACTATAATACTCCCGACCCTGTTTACGGAATAACAGCGTTCCAACTGAGTCCCTGAACTCCCTTTCCGAGACACCACAGAGTTGACCTCACTCAGGGTGGGACTGGCTGCCCAGGAGGATCCCCCGGAGAAGGAAAATCCAGAGGTAAGTGCCCAATTTTCCTTTCTCCCGGGGAATTCTCCTGTCCATCCAGTCAGGACAGTAGGGACGTACCAGAGCAGTACGCCAGGCCTAACCAGAGGGAGGGAAAGAACTCAGTGAGTGTTTGCAGCCATAAGGCGTACCAGGGTACTCCTTATAGAACCGCCTGCAGAACCCGTCTGCCTCAACAGAATCCTGCCTCAACAGAATCCTGAAGGAAAATGTTATAATGTTTGGTGAATGAATGGACCGAGGACCAAGCCGCAGCGCGGCAGATCTCCCTGTAAGAAGCTGCATTCCGAAAGGCCTGAGAAGTTGCTGCCCCCCCTAAGGGAGTGAGCAAATATCCCCACAGGGGGAAGCTTCCCCTCTGCCTTGTAGGCTTCGGAAATGCATAGGGTCATCCATTTGGCTATCAGGGATTTGGAAGCCTTCAAACCCCTCCTCTGAGGGTTATAGGACACAAACAGGGTCGAAGATTGTCTAAAGACCATTGTTCTGTGAAGGTAAACCCTCAGAGCTCCCCTAACATCTAAAGTATGCCACTTTCGTTTTAGAGGGTGTGAAGGAATCAGGCAAAAGGATGGTAGAAAAATCTCCAGCTCCCTATGAAAATGAGTATCCACCTTGGGGCTGAAGGCTGGATCCAGTCTAAGAGTTACTGAGGACTCCTTAAAGGAGCACAGAGTGGGATCTATTGAAAGCACCCCAAGTTCAGAGACCTTCTTAGCTGATGTGATGTCCACCAGGAAAGCTACCTTTAGAGAAAGATAGTATAGGGAAATCTCAGAGAGAGGTTCAAACGGAACCTTCGTGAGAGCTCTCAGGAGAAGGTTCAGATTCCAAGAAGGAAATCTGTGGACCACTGGGGGGAGATAAGATCCTAGTTGCCCTGAGGAAACGTTTAATGTGAGGGTGACCTGAGATCTGACAGCCCTTAACTGTCCCCAGTACACTATTGAGGGCTGCTAGCTGTCTCTGTAGTGTTAGGTTTCAACCCTCTATCTAATCCTTCCTGCAGAAAGTCCAGGACTATTCTGACGGAGGCCCTCTCTGGTCTAGTGCGCCTGGTCTCACACCACCCTGCAAAGGTGGACCATGTACTTTGATAAATACACCTAGTTGCAGGTCTTCTAGACTGGAGCATAGTGTCTAAGACCCTTCTGGATTAGCCTAGATTACTTAGGGCTCTCCGTTCAATTTCCAAGCTGTCAGTTTGAATAACCCTGGGTTGTCATGCAGGATCGGACCTTGAGAGAGGAGGTCCAGCCTCACTGTTAGTCTGAATGAAGGATGTGGGCTGAGGTCCTGTAAGTCTGCGAACCATGGTCTCCGCAACCAGTAAGGGGTTATGAGGATGATGGTCGCCCGTTCTAGTTTGATTTTCGTTATTGTCCTCTGTATGAGTGGGAATGGCGGGAATGCATATAGGAAACTCTGAGGCCAGCTGCAATTCAACGCGTCAAAGGTGATTGCCTTGTGATTCGGGTGATGCGAGATGAAGCTCTCCGTCTTCACATTGTCCGGTGAGGCGAACAGGTTGACTGAGGGAGGACCAAAGTGGTTGGTTATGGCCCTGAAGGACGAGGGGTGAAGGGACCATGCTCCCTGATCCAGCTGCACCCTGCTGAGCCAGTCAGCCTGGGTGTTGGCTTGGCCCTTGATGTGGATTCCCCTGAGAGAGCTCAAGTTGTTCTCTGCCCACCTGATAAGGATGGATGCCATCTGGTGTAGGGCTTCAGATCTCGAGCCTCCCTGATGGTTTACGTAGGCTTTCGCTACTGTGTTGTCTGTATACACTAGCACATCTTTGTTCTTCAAAACTGGATTTAGTCTCCGCAGGGCTAGATAAATTGCCCTCAGCTCTAGCCAGTTTATATGGTGGGACCTCTCCCATGGGAGCCACTTGCCTTGTGCTGTGTGTCCCTCCGTGTGTGCCCCCCAACTTTGAAGACTGGCATCTGTTGTTGTTCTCCTCGGGTCGGAGAGGGGCATTCCGGGAGCGTATCTGTCTGGACGAGACCACCACTTCAGGGACCACTTTAGGGATGGAGTTACTACGATCCAGGGGTTCCTGCCCTGAGTCAGGGCGTCCTGCCACGGATGCAGGAAATGCTGCAGGAGTTTGGAGTGGAACCTGGCCCACTGAACAATCCCCAGGCAAGAAGTCATGGCTCCCAGGAGGCTCGCGAGGGTCTTTAGTTTGGACTTGTGAGCCTTCGTGACCTGCCGGATGAGAAGTAGGATCTTTAGCTGCCTCTGTTTGGAGAGGAATAGCTTGTATTGTTTGGTGTCTAAGACCACCCCTAGGTGTTCCAGGGTTTGAGTGGGAGCAAGATGGCTCTTCTTGATGTTGATGATGAACCCGTGGTCTTGCAGGTATTCTATGACACGGTTCACGTCGTTCCGTGCCTGGACATAAGACGGAGATCTGACGAGAATGTTGTCCAGGTATGGGTGTATTTTGATTCCTTCCGTTCACAGGTTCGCGACTAGGGTGACCAGCACTTTGGTGAACGTCCGTGGTGAGGTCGCTAGCCCGAACGGTAGAGCTGTGTACTGCCAGTACTGCTGCGCATAGCTGAATTGAAGCCATTGTCTGTGAGACGGTCGGATAGGTACATGCAGGTAGGCTTCCTTCAAGTCGAGAGCCGTCAGCCATTCCCCTTGTCCTAATGCCGTTCGTATTGACTGTAGGGTCTCCATTCTGAACTTCTGTATTCTGAGGGCTTGGTTTAGCCTTTTCAGATCTAGTATGGCTCTCCATTCGTCCGATTTTTTGGTAACCAAGAAGAGTATGGAGTACGGGCCTTGGCCGCGTTCGACTTTTGGGACCTCCTTTATTGCTCCGATGGAGAAGAGTCTGTTGATTTCTGATTGCATCGCAATCTGTTTCTCTCTGTTGCTGGATACCGGCGAGGTGCAGAAGTACGGGGAGGGGGAATGATGGAATTCTATAGCGTTCCCCAGCTTGACGGTCTGGAGGACCCAGGCATCTGTGGCGGTGATAGCCCATTGCGCCGTGAACTGCTGCAGACGTCCCCCTAGTTTTTGGAGTTTGCAGAGGCAGGGTGTTGTACCGTCAGGTGTCCTGTTTGGGATGTCCTGTTCCCTGTCGCTGTCTGTTTCTGTAGTTGATTCCCTTCTGTTTCTGCCAGCGAGGTTTGTATCTTTGCTGGTTCCCCCGTGTGGAAAAAAGGGTCGTCGGGTACCCCCTGCTGGGGTATAGGGTGCATTGAAGGAGCGAAAGGGCTTCTTTTGGAGTCCCACGCTCTGCAGGGTCTGCTTTTTGGTCTTGTCCGCCGCATCTGTCAAAACCTTATCCAGGCACATAACTAAATTTCACCCTTGGAAAGGTCCACCGCCCAGTGCATTTTTGGCTGTGTTATCGTCTTTCCAGGATCTCAGCCATAGGCGGTGACGGCTGCCTTAGAAGCCCAGCGAAGGAGGTCGGTAGAGGAGTCTGCCATAAAGGAGTAGGCTAGTTGTAGCCTTGTGGATAGCACCCTGGTCCTCTTCTCTGAGACTCCAGGGTCTGATGCTCTCTTAATCCAGACCATTAGGGCCCTAGAGAAGTATGAAGAGACAGTAGCCATCTTGATGATTGATGAGACCTCGTGAAAGTTCCTTCTCAGACTGCAGTCAATGCCCTTATCCGTCAGGTCCCTATGGAAACACTCTCCCTCCTTGGGGAAGAGTGAGTTTCTGGCCAGGGAATCCACCGCTGCGTCGACTTTTGGAATAGACAGAAGGGAGTTCTTTCTCTTGTTAAAGGAATACAGGGATAGTTGGGATCTGGTCAGCTTGGAGGCCCTATTGGGGTTCTGCCACTCTTTCCTGATGATCTTTTCAAAGGCTTTATCTAAGATCATACCTCTGTCCCGGTCTCTTGCTCGGGGAAGATACTCTCTCGCTTCCTCTTCTTCCTCGGAAGTGGATGAGGAGCCCTTTTCTTTCTTTTGTTTTAGGTGGAGCGCTTTTACAACCAGATCATATATTTGATCTCTGCACTTGCTGGGAAATTGTCTGTCTGGATCGAGGGAGGGTTCCAGTTCAGCCTCCTCCATTTCTCCTCCTGCATACAGGTCCTCATCACTTTCTATTTCCTCTTCTGAGATCTCCCCCTCTTCTTCCATGGGCTCTGCGGGGGGTGATTTTTCTCCCTGTTAGGCCCTTCTGTGACTTTGGACCCTCTCCTCCTCGGAGGATTGGTCAGAGATAACCTCCTCTTGTTCGTCCCCTGAGGAAGCCGGGGAGTCGAGAGGTCGAACGGGCCTGCGGGGTTTCTTAGGTAGGGGTTGCTTGCCCCTGCCTGCGCCCTTGGACTTGCCCTTAAAGTGCCCCATATCCCTTGGCCTGGGGGGGGAGACCTCTTCCTTTTAAAGACTGCCATGTGTGGGTCCTGGACNGGTTGGGGTTGCTTGCCCCTGCCTGCGCCCTTGGACTTGCCCTTAAAGTGCCCCATATCCCTTGGCCTGGGGGGGGGAGACCTCTTCCTTTTAAAGACTGCCATGTGTGGGTCCTGGACCGATGGGAAGTTTCGGGGGGAACTCACTGCTGCCGTTTGCTCCGTTGGGGCCTCAGTGGCTGCAGCCGCCGCCTTCCTTCGGGTGGCCATCTTCCTTTTCCCGCCGGCGTGAAGCTGAGTGGGGGAGGGGCGCCTGCGCTGCGCTCGCCTCGTGCTTGGCCGGCGCTCTGCTCAGTAAGCTGAGTGGAGGGGCGCCCCCACGGAGGCCCAATTGCAGCCTCCAACCATCTGGGGGGAGGCGGGAGGGCCGATGGTAGCGGTGCTCTGGCGGGTGAGCTGTCTATGCCTCACCGAGGATCCTGCTCTCCGGACCGTGGTGCTGCTGGGGGGGAGGGGTTTGAGGCTTCCCACCACGCTGTGTCCCCATGGTAAGGGCTGGCGGAGGGATGCCGCGGATGATTGCGCCGGCATCTCCTGGAGGATCCCTTCCTGCCCCCCGCCGCTGGAGGGGAAGTGCTCTGCTGGCGCCGGGTTGAGGTTGCGGGCGGTGGCGGCGCTTGGAGGGGTTAGAGCGGGAGAGGTAGGGAGGGATCCTGTCTCCTAACCCGCTGTTACCTGGGGCTTGGCTGTCTCGCCCCCTTTTTATTTCTATGGGCCCCCCTCCTAGCCGGCCTAGCCGGTTGCCGGTAGCAGACAGGTCCCGAGGGGGGAGAACTGCTACGCCTGCTCTTCGGGTGAACCCCATCCAAGGAAAAAGGGGGTGGGGGGGGGAAACCCAGGAGAAGCTCCAGATCCCCTCTATGACGAGGGGAGGTGAACAGGGAGAAGAATTTCTCTTCCCCTGGCACCAGGAGCTCTAACCTTCCTGCTATTCTGTCTGAAGAAATCCTACAGCTTGCCTGATTCCTATCTGTTCAGAGGCAGACAAACAACTGGGGAGCTGAGGATAGATCCCTCCTACTAGGCTCCTCAAAAATTGATTGTCTGCCTCCTACTGGTGATCGGCAGGATCTACCCTATTGTCCTGACTGGACAGACAGGAGGATCCCCTGGGAGAATGAGTTACAGCTGATCTGAAGGTGAGTTGAGGTGTCAGTCAGATAGAGTGAGCCCCAAAGAATCTTAATCACAGTCGGGAGGGATTGGCCATAGGAAGCACTGGGAAGAATCCCAGTGGACCACTGGCTCCTGTGACATCATAGGGGCCCGTCCAGGTCAAGCAGTGGCCGGGCGTGGAGCTGGGCCGGCCTAGGGGCAGCTGCCGGCCGGCCCATCAGTGCCATGTGCTGGCTTCCCCCCCCCTCCCCCCCAGGTTGCGTTGGGTGGGTGTGGGGCCGCCAGTTGCCTCTCCCCACCCCACCCTGGGAAATGAGTCTAGCAGCAGTGGCAGCAGCTTCTTGCACACAGCAGCATGCTCTTCAGTCACTCCTTGCCGCTTCCTGGCCCCTCTGAACAGGGCCTTCAGGTGGGATGACATCATCCGGTCACATCACTCTGGAAAGCAGGGAGGGGCTGGCTAAGAAGTGGCCAGAAGAAGAACTTAGGAGCGGCCAGGTGCAAGAAGCCGCTGGCCAGGGTGGGGGTGCAGTCCAGACAAAGGGAGGAGCTCAGTCTCCCCTGGCCCCACGTCCGGAGCTGGGCTCAGACCTCACAGCTGCTGCTGGGTGGGGAAGCAGTGTGATACCTTCCTGCTGCCCTCCCCCCAGACTGGAGAGAGCGAGCAGCTGTGGTGGGGGGACAGGGTCCTTCCCGGGAGCCTCATCTCCCTGCTTCCCCCCTGCCCCCAGACTGGAGAGAGAGCAGGCGCTCTCTTCACCTGCTCCTGGCAGCTTTCTGGCCCCTTGCGCCCAACAGGGCCACTGTTATGGGAGGCCCTGTTCGGATGGGCCAGGAAGGAAGTATCCAGAAAGAGCTCAGTGGGTGAAGAGCACGCTGCAAGAAGCCGCCAGCCCACCACGCCACTAGGCCCACCACCATCAGGATGGGGTAAGTAAAGGCAACTTGCAAGCTGCCTGGTGATTTTGGGGGGAGAAAGGGCTAGGATACAATTTGCTTGGACAAGTATTTGCAGACAAGTTAATGAAAAAAGGCACAAATGCCTACATAATGTGTGCAGTTTAATTTGAAGAACATTTTGAAATGCTGCTTTTCTACCTAGTTTCTGAGTATTTTCTGTAATCTGGGTAAGGTACTTCTGTTTTCTCTGCTACTGTACTCCTGCCATTCCATTGCCTGCTTGTAGTTATTGGAGACAGGTCCTTGCCCATCAGGCTTACAGTCTAAGAAGGACAAGCCCTGGTTGTCCCCATGCACACTAGACTCACTTAGCTATTTATTTATTTATTTATTTATTTTGAGAGAGAGATACTCAGAGATTTGGTTTGTCTGGTTTTACCCTGGGCAGATTTGCGGGTGAAGGGAAAGGTTTGTGACTGCTTTTTGTCCCGTTTGCCCCCATGCACTCTGGACTCACTTGGCTGAGGCTCTGTTGTTGTTTGCTAGAACTGCTATCCTTGTGTGCTTGTTCTATTCCACTGATCATGTGTGTAATTTTGGGGTTGGCTCCGCCTACCGTGGAATATTTCAGAATATTCTCCAGGGTTGCTTTAAGTGCCCAATCCGACCCTGATCACAGTACAGTAACTTCAGATAAAAATAGATCTACTTTTAAAGCAGCAGCTAAAAAGCTGTCTTACATAAATTTAAGTTCTGCTTAGAAACAATTCTTTAACCCATTTCCTCCCCCCCCATACAGGTACAAATATCATGCCAGCTATCATATGCTTGTGCATAAAAGAGAGAGAGAGAGAACACACTCAAACAAAATGCATAAAATTAAGGAAAAAATATATTAAAATTATTGTACACTGTTCAAGAATCTTCCTCCACAAAGAGAAATCAAGCTTGGAAGCATATAAAATAATGACCTACAAAAATCAGGTCAACTGTGTGAATAGTAAGTAACCATTATCTGACCTCATACCTGGGATTTAGCAGTAAGTGCCAAGGAATGACAGCCACCAGCAGACAGTTGAATTACTTCTTTGCCATCTAGACTTTTTACACATAATGGTTGAAGCCTGTAAACCAGAGTAAGGATACTTTTAACATGAAAGAAGGTGAAAGCAAAGTATGATACATCCTAAAGGCAAAACCCCCACACATTAAAAGTATTTTGTATTTTTTAAAGACTAGACTAGTTCATCATTTTGTGAATCCAAAGCTCTTATGAACTGGTTTTACTATCAAGAGAAATGTTCTCGGGGGCAGGTGAGCCTCTCCTATAAAAGAGGATTCAAGTTCATCAAGGATCTTGCGTAAAACTTTTATTAATAATGTGAGTTAAACGTCAGGACTTTAAAAAAAAAAGAAAAAAAAGAACCACCTTTCCTCCCTCCCAAATGTAGGTAACCTGCCTGATTTTCAAGAGTGCGAATCATCTCAAATTGTACATTTTACAGCAACTTTTGCCAATTAAATATTACCGTGGCAGGACATCACCATGTCCTAACTGTCCATCCTTCCCCTTTCCCCAGCTCCACACCTCGGTTCGTAAAGAGGGAAGTAGTGCATCAGCTTCACAACTGTAGGTTGGTGTCAGAGCCACAGTCCTCATTTTTGCTCGTCCTACCTTCCTCAAGAGCCTCGGAGAAACTAAAAACAGATCAGGTGAATCTATAATAAATATTTACTTCAGAGAAACTGGGAAAGAACTGGGTCATCCCAATTGTAGCCTATACACACAGCATTTACACAGAGAGCTGGTACATTATAGGAGATGGGCATTATAGGAAGTTAGCTGGACTTGCTAATAAAGGTTTTCTTGTGGATCTCAGTTATAATTTTAGTGATGCTGGAGAGCAAACAGTTACAGTATGCTATACAGCAGCAGCAGCATATAACAACATAGCTTTAAGACAGAGGTCTTTTACCCATTGCTTCTTTTAGATAGCTGGAAGTGAAAAGTATCATGCTGAAGTGAAAGATAATCTGAGACAGACACTGACTACCATTAACATATACTTGATGAATGAAAAACATATCCTCTGATGATTACACACATCTAGAGATGAGAGTTGGAAAAAATTTCTGGAAAATTTTCCACGGATGTTTTTCTAGAAACTTTTCCACCTTTGTTTATTTGTATTTTCATTTAAATTGACAGTCAAAATTGATATTATGTCATCATGTTTTTATAAACCATTTCTATTAGTATATTTTGATTTGTCCCCCAACCAGCTTTTGTAACCCTGCTCCACTCCAAGAATTTGTTCCCTTCCTTGCCATAAACAATTACCCTTCTTCTTGCCTTCCCTGTGTCACTTTAATCCTTCCTCTCTTCCCTAACACACAGATTTCTGTAGTCCACCCCCCCAATCCCGCCCCAGCTCCAAAACTAGTTTTACCTTCTTCATGCTTCCGCTCTTTAAGCTTAGAGCCAGGAAGGGTTACGGCATTGCTGATTGTGAAGTCTTGGGTAATTGAAAGATACAATCAACAAAATATTTGGGTTCAAGGTACAATTAACCTTGGAGGTACCATGGAGCGAGGGAGCTCATTGAGCCTAGGCCATGGACGGGGGGGGGGGGGCGCTTTGGAGGTGGCCAGAGAGAAGCTAAGAAATTGTCATAGTGGGCATGGGAGGAAGAAAGGCTAGTCCTGCCCCTTCCCACTCTGAAAATTTCCTAGCGGCGCTCAAGCTGCTTGCATAGGAACCTACCAGGAAGGAAATTTTCAGAGTGGGCAGGGGTAGAGTGCTGGTCCTCTCCCTGACCACTCTTAACATTTCCTTCCTGGCAGGGTTGTCGTCACTCCAGGGGCCTCACTGAGAACCAGGGGGCACCACGGCACACCACCTTTGCAGGGGGAGTCTGAGGCTGGCCAGGGGCCCCTGAGGAGGGCTGCTGCTGAGGGAGACCATAAACCCCTTGTCATTATAGGGGCCCATAATTGAGAGATGAGCCCTGGCCCATAATAGCCTTGCCACGCCACTGACAAGTAAAGCAAAAATGCATAACTCTATCCCAGGAAGATTCAACATATGGCTTGTGTGGCTATTTCTTGTGACCCTCAGACAATTGGCACGTAGACTATTATTTGTGGCCCCCAGAGCTACCACTGGTCCCAAAGTCTTGGAGAGCTACTGCTGACACTGCTGCAAAGGAGATCCTCATACCACCACCACGAGCAGTGTTCCCCTCCAGCATTTGGGCAAAGAACTCAAACGCTGGAGGGAAACAAGTACAGGACCTCCCTTGTGGCAGTGGCGGCTGGGGGAGGGGGAATAGCTCTAGCAGTGACGCTGGCAGCTCTCCAGGGCTCTTGGTGGCTGACTGTTTAATGGCTTCCTGGGACTAGTTCCAGGAGCAGTAGGGACTCTCCAGAAGCTCTAGGGACCAGCTCGTGATGGCAGTGGCATCTGCTGCAGCCTACTGCAGCAGCTACTCTTCAAGAGTTCTGGGGACCAGTTTTGACAGCAGCAGGGGCTTAACTGACTGCAAGAAGGGCACCTAGAGGATGGTCAGGTGGCAAGAGCATCTTCCTGAGGTTTCTGGAGACCAGTTTTAATGATGTGTGGCACCCCAGGAGTTGGCTTCTGCAGCAGAACAGTTTCTTTGGGTTTGGCTCCAGAAACAGTAGTAGTTCAGGTGTGGAGGGAACTGGGCTGGTGAATGTGCTTATATGAGTACGCCAATCTGAAGGTGCTATTCGCTGGAGGATCAAATTAAATCAATTTAAGTCACATTAAATTTGGGTCAGATGTCTGGAACTACTAGGTTAGAGGGCAAGACAGATGTGCAGTCTCATCCTAACCCTCAGACAGATGTGTTAGGCCAACCAACTTATTTTGGCCCACTCAACAGTTTAAACTGAGCAGTTCTGCTCTAAATCCTTATAACAATGCTGAGTATAGACTTTAACACTACAGAGGCATAAAATTGAAAGTTATGGCAAGGCCATGTAACACCCACCCCGTTAATTCTGTCCTTTCATAACAGTCTGTAAACTAAAATGAATATACATAAAACATCATATTTCCAACATTACACAAAACACTGAGGCCGCTTTTAAACAAGGCACTTAAAAGTGCCTCCTGAGCCTCACGCTGAGAGAAAAGGCGCGTGGGGAGTGTTTACATGCTCCCCGCGCTGCCGGAAGTGACGTGCTCCCCGTTGTTGGCAGTGGCTGGAGATGCGGGGCTTTGAAGTGGTGCGTTCACTGAAAAGTGAGGCTTTCAGACGGTGCCTCTTTTTAGCCCCGCATTTCCAGCCACTGCCACTGCCAACAACGGGCAGCATGTCACTTCTGGCAGCGCGGGAAGCGAGCAAACATGCCCCGTGAGGCGCTTTTAAGCACCTCGTTTAAAAGCGGCCTAAGACATACATAGCACATACATCCCTGTCCCAGATCCTAACTACCTTTAACTCCATTTACATTTCCAGTTTTTACTCAGTACTGTTCGACGGGTATACAGTAATGCACTTATCACCTTAATAGTATCTTTAAAAGTTAAAACTTAAGGCAAGGCCACATCATACCTCCATCTTAACTCTGCCCTTTTATAGTTGTCTACAAACCAAAATATGATTATTTGCACTATTACACCAGACACACACAGATACATTTCACACAATCCTCCTGTTTATTTTACTGACATCTTAATGCAGGAAGATTAGAATTTGAAATAATTAACAGAAATTTTTTCCAGAAAATAATTTTTGGAAAAAAAAAACCAGTCTGCTTACTGATCAGAAAAGTGGTAGGGAGCATGTTCCTGGCATCAACCGTACCGCTATATGTAAACAAACTGCATATTTACAAGAACAAAACAAGGAGCAGCAGACATGATTCGTTGGCTATGGGGATTGATTAAAGGATATAGAGATGAGGTAGGCTATTCATTCAAACAGCCCAGAGCAGAAGTAATTGAACTTCTGACATCTCTTCTGCTGCCTATGTAAAACAAGTTCATAGTTCAAGCCTCTTTGAGCTAACATCCACATTACTACAAAAGTATAACAACAATAGGAATGTGGACAATCTTTATTATGATAATCCTATTAATCTGTTTGACTTGCTCAAAAGTTAATCACTTTCCAGTAGCTCCCCAAACACACCTCCCTACCCCCCAGCCTCAACAAGTCCTGAAGGACTGTTCCTTCTATATACCTGCAGCCTAAGACTTTAATCTGTGTATTTTGTGGACAATATCTTTAAACAAGATGGCCTCCTCACAATTTAATAAACACATTATTTTAACCCTTCCTAGCCTTTTACCCTATCAACACAATCCTTCAGCTGTTTAAACAGCAGTGCTAGTCCTCATTATTATAAACATTTATATAGCGCCAGCCATGTGCCAGGCACTGTACAGAACATAGAAATAGACGTGGTCCCTGCCTGTGGCTTACAATCTAAAAGACAAGGAGGGGGGAGACAGGGAGAGGGGACAGTGGGGGAGAAGGGTCGAAGGTGGTTAGGTGAGCAGGAGAAATGAGGGAGAGTGAGGGAGGGGACAAAGGAAGAGTGGAGAGCACGTGCAGGAGTGCATAGGGAGATTAGGTCCGAGAGGTAAGGGGGAGCTTGGTTGTGGAGTGTGTTGAACGTGTATACCAGGAGTTTAAACAGGATACGTTCAGGAAGGGGGAGGCAGTGAAGAGAGAGGAGGAGAGGCTGCACACGGTTGAACCAACGGGCAGAGTGAATGACCTTGGCAGCAGAGTTTTGGACTGCGATAAGGGGGGACAGGTGAGAGCGGGGGAGGCCAGCAAGGAGGAGGTTGCAGTAATCGAGGCAAGAGATAACCATG
>QEPC01014514.1:4611523-4628059 GCA_003113815.1 Sphenodon punctatus
AGGGTGGGCTTTTTGAGGATGGGGGAGACAGTGGAATGCTTGAAGGCAGAGGGGAAGGAGCCTGTGGAAAGGGAGAGATTGATGACATGTAGAAGTGGGGGGGGGGGTGACAGTGGGAGCAAAAGAGGTCAGGAGGCAGGAGGGGATTGGGTCTAGGGGGCAGGTGGAGGGGTTGGATGAAGAGAGCAGAGATTTCCTCGAGAGAGGCAGGAGGGAAGGATGTGAAGGGGGCTCTTATTGTCAATGAGAGTCCCCTTCACTTTAATGGGATGCATGCCAACCCTAAACAGCCAGAGGACTGCATCCTATAAAGGAATTTTCATATCTTAATCACTATCTTACCTTGAGACAACAAACCGGGAAGGGAAAGTCTTCGACTGACTCCTTCAGTTTCTTCTTCTCGAATGTCCACCAAGCTGGAACTTTTTTTCCCTTGCATCGATTCCAGCTTGACCTGCTCTTCACGGCTGTCCTTCAGCCCCTCAGGGCCCAGAGAACCAGGGCTGCACTGGGACGCTACGTCACTAGGAGTCGTGCCATAAAAGTTGATTACTTTCTTCAGAGACAATGCACCAGCTTCATACGTAGCAGCTACTCTCACACCTACTGCCGATGCACAAGAGACCACCAGGCTGTTCAGGGCAGACGTACTTGCATCAGTAGGGCTAGGGAGACAAGCATCAATTTCCTCTTCTTGAGAAAACTAAAAGCATAGAAAAGAAACCCAAGACAACTATCACAATATCCAACTTTAGACAATAGATCAACCTTAAATGAAATGACCTCTCAGATGAGAAATACTCTAATGTGCTTCTGGACTTAATGAACACTGTAGTACCTAGTTGTTTTTTTAATCTACTCTTTATAATAACCTCTTGAAAGCTGGAATCCAATACCCATTTCTTTACTAAAATGTTTTCCCTGTGTAGGACATGCTCATTGGTGTGTCTCAGTTTTATACAAGACTTAACTCAGTGGACTTAAAGCATATAGGGAGACCAACAGTCTTTATACAAATAGAGATTTATATAAATTAAATACTGGGCCTGCCATTCTGATCATGTTCCCCTTAACAAGTCAATGTTCAAGTCTATGTTGTTGGTTGCACTTCATTGATAAACATGTTATCCCTTATGAAAAGCATGTTGGTTTAGCTTACACAAGCAAACACATTAGCTTTGTTCATACTGGCAAATAGAGAAGTGTTTAATAATTTAAATTTTACAGGGATTACAGGAATACAAGTAGGAATGAATTACACAGGTTTCTTCAGACAAACTATGTAAATCATGCCTCTGAATTAACATAATGGGTAACTATTTACAACTCATTTTCCAAGCAGTATCAGTCATTCCATAAACTAAAAAAGCAAGCTAAAGCACTAACAAGATCTACTAACACTTATCAGAAAAAGGTAGCTGCTCTATTTATTTTCTTGAGATATCTTTAACGTCCATCTCCCTATACAAAGGAGTCCTTTTCACAAATTCAGACTAAAGAATACAAGAATTGCTCTTATTTATTAAGTTTATGAGTATGCTAGCAGATCACAAACCTTGCCCAGCAACCCAGACACAGTATTTGTTTAAGGGAACCATATTTCTATAAAGGAACAAATACTTCACCAATGTAAAATAAACATAAGATACTTTTTCAAACCAAGATGTGCTTAATTATTGTGGTGATTATCCATTTATCTGTGTTTTACTCTTTATCTGGACTACTGTGTCACACTGGTCAGTAACCAAATGGAACAAAGTCTAAGAGTGATGATATTGTATTAAGCGTATCTGATATTTATCACCTCCATAAAGGCATCAAACTTTTGTGTGAATGTTCACATTCTATAATTTCATACATTTCTGGATTTTGGTAGACACCTCTGAGAAAAGATGGCTAAAGAAAATAATATCGCTACACAGAAATATGAGGTCAGGGGTGGGGTGGGGAAGTCTGACTGAATTCTGCAAATACGTATCAGACTAATAAAACCAAAGTTAAAAAAAAAATATACAGAGGTAAGAACTTTCCAGGAAGATTCAGAAACTGTACTCTCAAAAGAACTGGTGACTTCACAATTGCTTGCAAGACTACAATTTTTCCTTCAGGCATAAGCTACAATTGCTTTACATCTCCTCTTTCCTCTTTGAACGGCATGTTTACCTAAGTGACAAGCCTCTCTATGGCTGTTTTTGCACCGACGCCCCCACCCCCGTTGGGAGTGCGGGCGGGTGTGCAGTGTGTGAGGAGGCATCCATGGAAATGCCGTGGCAGTGTGTGGGGGAATGGGTGTGCGTCCATGCAAACAGCATGGGCGGTGGCTAGGGGTGCATACGTGCTCCCGCAACACCCACCTCCACCCATGGAGCCATCCAGCAAACCCGAGGTGGCTCCATGGGTGGAGATGGGTGTGCCCCCATGGAAAAGACTGCACATCCATCGCTGGCGCACAACCACACACCCACACTCCCCCCACTGCGTCCGTGCAAAAATGGCCTATGTGGCTTCTGAAAGCTTTGAAATACCACTGTGCCATATTTCTGGGAACTGATTAGATGAGGTAAAGTGTTTTCTTAAACATTCCAAGAAGAGGCTGTTCCTGCAGAGGAGGGGGAAGGGGAAGAGAGGCAGACTCAAAGGGAACTTCAGCTGGTGAAATGGCCCTCCCTGAAATAGACCTGTTGCAACATAACATTGTTTAATTACTGTAAACAGATTGCCTACACTCTGTTCTCCTCAGTAGAGGAAAACAAACTGGCCCCTACTGGTTCATTATGGAGCAGTTCAAGCATTATGGAAGTAAAACTGAGTAGATGGGTCTGTGACAATCCTTGACATAACTGAAGTCTGTCCCTGTCTTATACTTCAGCAACACCTGTATAACTTGCCATGCCAGTAACTTAATGAATGCTTTTACTTTACTTCCCCTTTTTCCTTTTCATGAACCCACAAAATCAAGGAAGTGTTGGAATAATCCTTGTGTAATCCACAAGTATTACAAAAGGTATTCTCACATAAAATATAGCTACTGCAGTAATTATCTAAATTAGTCTGTGATGTTGCTGTACTGCTTGTAATACACTGTTGGCGGTAACTATAATTTTCCTAACAGGAATAAACTTCTCCAGTATAAATTATCCATTGGGATAGAACTTGGGTAGTAACAAGGAGAGCCATCCTTCCAATAGGAAGAAATAGTATTCTATAAAATAGCCTACACTTTAAATGAAAACACTTGTATCAGGCTCAGTCATATTGTTCACTAATTCGTTTTTGAGCGAATGTGTTTATGCCAAGAATTTTGGAATGGGCTGCTTTTTGATTCTTTGTATCACTTCCTCTGTTCCTTGCTCTCCTCAAAGGGTGCAGCCAGACAAGTAGGGTAAGCCTGATCCCTGTGTCACGCTTTGGCAGGCAATTGGCCTTACCACACTGCAAGGACAGTAAAGGGAGCCGGGTACATGAGCAGCTGTTGGGGGGGGGGGGGTTGCTCCTCCCCCTCTCCCCGCCTGACAGCTGATGGGGAAGGGGAGTACGGGAAGAGCACATGACCTCTTGCCTGGCTCCCCCTCCCCCATCAGCTGTCAGTTGGTGGATCGGGGGAGAGGGGAGCCTGGGAAGAGTGCAGGCTCCCCTCCCCACCTCATCCACCCAAATGACAGCTGATGGGGTGGGAGCCCAGAGGAGCTGTGCACACGCCCTCACCCCACCCCAACAAACAGCTGATCGTGGAGGGAGGCCTAGAGGAGTGCCTACGGTCACTCCTCTGGACCCTCCCCTCCCTGACCAGCTATTTGTCAGGGTAGGGAGAGGGGCGTGCATGCAGCTCCACTAAGCTTTCCCCCCCTCTACCCAGCAGCCCAGGGACTCTGGACTCCCACCCTGGATTGTGATGTGGCTCTCCCACAAACCACCCAACTGACTACTGATGCGGGGGGGGAGGGGAAGCCAGGCAAGAGGGTGCATGCTCTTCCCGGGCTCCCCTTCCCATCAGCTGCCACAGGGTTGCCCCGACCGTGGTAAGGCAAGTGCACCCAGCCACACGGGCCTGCTCCATGACATCCTCAGGATTTCTCCAAGGACACATTGTAGTACAAACAGATTTCCCCCCTACCCCGGGGTGAGGCAAACATATGGCAACCCCTGGACACACGAGCCACTGGAGGATCCAATGGCTTGTTTGCCCAGGGAGGGGTAAGGCTGCCCAGGGAGGGGCACACGTCTCATGTGGCTGCACCCAAAATGTCACAACATAGCACATTTGAGAAATCAAATTTTAAAAAGCCTCCTATATACAACATCTTAAGGATTCACTTGATGCTCTATAATATGCCATCTTCTGAAAGCCATTCAAGAGTTAGCTATGGGCAAAAAGTTATCCTTGCACACACACATTTATTCCACTGCTATGATCATGCAAAATGAGGAAACAGAATGGGGGTGTGGGGGGAGATATCCTCCTCTTTCAATTTCCTGACACTTCTGGATGCTTTCCTAGAAGGCCACCCAGGGTTTAAAAATAAAAAAAACAACGAAACAAAAACCCCTACAATATGAAGTCCTTACTAATGAAATCCTCAGTTTCACCGGGGGTGGGTGGTGGGTGGGAAATCAATTATAAAGGGGGCATTCCCTTTATAGAGAAGTGTTATAAGAAGCAGACACCAGCTGGCTATAACCCAGCATCTCAATTCTGGTGGATAGGGTACCTATATTTGCTAAAAGATTATAGAAAGGAATGGGAAAGATTTACTGGGTTCTCACCTCTGCATAGTCCATAGCACAAGATTAGAGAACTGTCTGGTAAGGCTGCTCATACAAAGGCCCAGGACTGAACAAGCATGGTGACAATTCTACTCTCAGTCCAAAATCCCTTCCGTATTTGGGTTTGATCACTAAGACTGAGAAAGAAATAGTGTGGTAACTCCAGAATTACAGTTCTGTTTTAAAAGTTAGAATACTGAGAATCCTGTAATTTTCATAAACACCTCAGAGAATTGCATGAACACAGTACAACTAATAAAAGAGGAGTACAGCATAGTGACTGATAGTACCTGTTCAGGTTCTGAATAGACTCTCTTCTCCAAGTCCTCACTTAGCGAGTGATCTGACAGGTTCCTCAGGTACTCGTTCACAGTTTTTTTGTCAGGAAATAGAATATTTCCCGGACTAGAAATACCACTGTCTTCCTGTCCTTCATTGTTGGAAAAAACACTTGCCACATATGACTCTGAAGCAATGAGTGTCTGGTCTCCCACAAAGGTTTTCTGACAGTTTTCACTTTGGTTATCTGTTGCGCTTTTCCCTTCAAGGGTCTCCAGCAAGGAGCAGGAGGCATGGGTTTCTGGTCGGGAGTCAGCCAAGGCAACACCCAATGGGCAGCAGTGACTATCCGATATGATCACATGGTCTTCTTTGTCTGTCATAGTAATCAGGAGCTGGCTGCAATGGTTGCATCTCTCTGGGATAGGTTTCAAGTCTTGCACTGGAAGAC
This sequence comes from Sphenodon punctatus, assembly GCA_003113815.1. Lineage (NCBI taxonomy): Eukaryota > Metazoa > Chordata > Lepidosauria > Sphenodontia > Sphenodontidae > Sphenodon > Sphenodon punctatus. The sequence continues at coordinate 4,617,018 of QEPC01014514.1, forward strand.
ATTGTACAAGAGCCAAACTGTGGTAGGCCCCACAGGCAACTTGGAGCACAATGCGTCCTGCCAGGTGCTCCACTTTTTGTGGTTTGGTCACTGGGAAATTAGTGGTTATGAGACCTAGCTGGCAGCCAGTTCCCCATGCCCATATCTCTCTGCTTAGAGACAATGCTAGAGTGTGCTCCTCTCCACATGCCAGCTGTAAAATCCTGACTGACATCAAAGGACTGGTTTCAGAATCAGAAATACTGATGGGATTTGGTTCTGGCACATAGGACTGGTTTGTCACTGCACATTGGCCAGCAGAATTTTTACCCCACATGTACACCACACCACTCTCAGTTACTGCTCCACTATGGAAACTTCCAGCTGCCACAGTAACAACATTTTGTCCAATCAAAGTGTCTTCTAGGATGGGGATATTAAGACAAGTCTCTTCCAGACCAATCCTCCAGGGAAGTTTTCCAAAGCTGTAGACCTCACCATCTGAAAAAAAATAAATCCAAAGAAATCAAAACTACATCATAATTCATATAGAAATTAACCTAAACATGGGATGAACTAAATGAGCTGAATCTCAATTTATTTGGCCCGTACTCGGTATATTAGGTGTTGCTACTGAAGTCAGATCTCCCATCTAAACTTATGTAATCTTTTCAGACTATTAACATTCCGTGCAAATGTTGGAAAAAAGTAATATACATCATTCTAATTTTTAATTTCCCTTCTTGTTGTTTCAATCAAGTAAATCCATAGCATGGAACTTCCACATGCTAAGTTATCCTTCTAAAGTAATATTGATCTATTTCAAAACTAGCATTCTAATCATCATGTGCTTCAAAGATGGCCTTACAAGTGCAAATCATGCAGACTGTACAGCAATCTCAAGAAAACACAAAATTCTCTAGTTGCCTTTAACTGCATAAGCACTCATTCTACAAGTTGGACTTTTCTTTTCCAATAAAACTTCAATTTTATACCAAAATTACAAAGTAAATACATTACAAGATACTTGAAAAATAACTAAACTTTCAATTGAGGCTTCCACAGAAACTGTGGATCCATCTTATCTACAAAACATGGCTGCTCCTTGTTACAGAGATGGAATTTTAAAATGAAAATTGTACTGTTGCTAGGAAAGGGGTAAAACTCCTCATGCAAACTTGAATGAATGAATTAATGAATGAAGCAAGCCAGCCAAATGTTCCAAAGTCATGCAGAAGCCTGGCTTCATGGAAGTTTATTATTTCTAAATTTTAGGACACTGGGCCAACTCCTTTGGATATAGCAAACTATCAAAAATAGCTCCTACATTATATTTCTTACCATTTTATGAGTAAAGACTCCCTTTTGTTAAAAACAGAAAAACCGTCATCCAACCTGAAAACTCAGATGCAAGTTGCAGACCAATGCAAGTTAAAATGATTAATTATGCTGCTAATATCTAATATAAGTGTTGACTTAACCTTTGTAAGTAAAGGCATTGTCGGCACCACTTTAAAAGATATACCGGAAAATTTGTTTCCACAGCTCTACAGCGGGGGGAGGGGGGGAAATCTCAAGCCAGAGGGCGAAATGCAGTCCGTAGCAAGTTCTTATGTAGCCCCTTTCCACTTCATGGATCTGGCCCCTGGATCCAGTTCCTACACCAAAGCACTGAAAAATTGAGCTCACGTTAAGTGAGCAATGATGAGGGCATACACACAAGGATAGGAGGCAGACCCATGTGCAGATCCATGACCTGGATCCTCTATTTCTTGAGCACACCCCTTATGTACTCCTGCCACCAACCTCTATGCAGCCCTCAGAGCTTGTACCCATTTTCAAACTGGCTCCTGAGAAGAAAAAGGTTCCCCACCATTGTTCTACAGTAATTTCAGTCACATTGATCAGAATTCTTTAAAATTGCTAATGACTTAAACTCAAACTATAATTTCCAGTACCTTCTGTTAGAAGCACTCCATGGCTTAATCCAAGGGCTGCCTGCAGTATGGTCTTCCCACCCCAACCTGGAAGTCTCTCTGGTGTTACAGAGCAGGAGCCAGCCTGCCACAGATAGGGCAGGCCTCTCTCTTTGGCTCCTTCTGGCTCTGCTGAGCTATTGAGGAAAGAAAAACAAAATAAACTTCTTATTGGCAGAACTACGCAGCTTTCTCTTCATACATACAAAAATATAAACTGCATGCCCCATCACTCAAAAGAATGCTGAAATTGCTAGCTTGCTAACATGAAATAGCATGCACAACTTTAGACTATGGTACTCCATTACCAAATGCCAAAGGCAACTGTAGCAAATATTCACACATATCCTAAGATGTTTAGGCTACTCTAACAGAGTAATAGACAGGTTGGTTTAATGGCAATGTGTCTGTCTCCATGAGGGAAGTCTGCATCTTTGAACAGCTCTGTTGAGATGAAATAGCTTTAGTTATTTAAATCCCTTTACACTCTCCACTTCCCCACACATGGAAGATTGTTTCTGGTGAATTAAGTGTTTCAGGTTTTGAACATCCACTCTGTAATTTCAGTTGCCAGCTTTACGAATTAGTCAGAAGTGCAGTAAATGTAAATTGCCAGCCGCCACTCTAAGAACTAAAATAAGCTACTATGCTTTCCCCCTTGTCCTGGAATACTGTACAGTATTTAAAAGACAACACTGACAAAGACTGCTGCACTCGCTAGCTAATTTTAAAGTTGACTATTAGTTTGAAAAGTATTATGACATCTTTATAAGTCTCAGCTCTTTTGCATGGTCTTACCGTCTCTCTTGCGAGTCCATCAGTCAGTGGAAGCACAACACCACATCATTCCTCTTGGCAAAAGAACTGGACAGTTCTTCGAACCTTAAGTTGAAACCAAAAGACAAACATTGAACTTCACATAATGAGTCATATGTAAGTTCTGCAAAAAGACATGAAGACAAAAGTTTAAATACATTACCCCCACGTATCCAATAGACTGTCACGCAGCAGAAGAATGTTCATAAGCTATTTTGTAGTGAGCTGGCAAAAAGCTAAACAGTCAAACTTATCTTGCCCACTCATCCTACAGTGATGTTCTAGTTTGACTGAACAAAAACTATTCAGAAGAGAAAAGTATCAACCTACATGCCAATTGTTTGAACTTTCCAGACAGCATTCTTGTTACTAGCTACAAAAATGCAGCTTTCAAGCTGGAACAGCATTCAAAGAAGAGATGCATTGCTTTTTTAATGACACTTCCTTTTCTTGAGAAAAAGGCAGTTATTAACATATCTTATATTCAAAGATACATCATGCAAACTACAGCAACAGGAGTGCACACAGAGAAGAGCCAGCTGCATGGAGGATGGGAGTCAGATTAAAATTGTCATTTTAAATCCAAATTTTCACCCTCCTGTTTCAATCCTCTTTCCCCCAAAACCCAATGCACACTCTAAATTTCAATTTTTACTCTAAAAAGTGAGATTGGAAGTACTAAGCTAGTTCCCAATTCTGTTTATACTGAGCTCAGAGAAAGTCTAAGACTCACAACCCACAAAAGCAGGAATATAAATCCAGGAGGTTAAAATATTTGTTAAACCAAAATATTTTGACTACCATTTAGTGACAAAAAGAGCATGTCATCGGTGCAATTTATTTATTTATTTATTTATTTATTTAGATTACTACTCCTATCCACTAAGGCTCAGGGCCACTCACATAATTATATAAAATACACAAAAACTAATAATAAACCTCCCCACCGCTCTCCTGGGATCTACCCCTGCCTGTTAAATGCCTGGTTGAATAAATAGGTTTTACACTGCCTCTGGAAGACTCTCAAACTAGAGCTTAAATTAACCTCCAACGGAAGGGAGTTCCAAAGTTGTGGAGCAGCCACCAAGAATGCCACTCTGCATGCCCACAATGTATGGATCTGGGCCAATGATGGAACTTACAAGAGGGCACTCTGAACTGATCTTAGAGGCTGCAGCAGGACACAGGAGGAAGGCAGTCTTTTAGATTTGTAGGACCCAAGCTATTTAGGGTTTTATACGTTAAAATCAGCACCCTGAATTATGCCCAGAACTCTATTGGCAGCCAGTGCAGACTATGAAGCACTGTGTTATGTGCTCCTGATGACCCACCCCCTTCGAAAGGCAGGATGCCACGTTCTGCACATGCGGCAGTCTCCAAACAGGTAATGAAGGCATAGATGATAGCGGTCAGATCCCTATTTGAAAGAAGGAGATGCAGCCTTCTCACCAGATGGAGTTGGTGAAAGACACTCCTGGCCACCGCTGCAACCTGAGGTTCCAGACACAGCTCAGGATCCACGAGCACCCCAAGACTATGAACCTGCATAACCAGAGGAGGCTGTACTCCATCAATGATGGGTGTCCCAATCCATAAAAGGGCCAGTCAGCCAACATAATTTCAGTCTTCTCTGTAGTCAACCTCAGTTGGCTCACCCTCATCCAGTTCCCAATGGCAGCCAGGCATTGAGTAAGTACTGAGACTGCAGGACCTGAGTCAGGTGAAAGAGAGAGATTGGGGTGTCATCTGTATATTGATGGAAGTGTACCCCAAATCTACACAAGATCTCACCCAGCAGCCTTAGATACACAATGAACAGGAGGGAAGTCAGGATAGAACCTTGAGCAATTGTCATCACCTGCTGAAACCGCCTCAACAGGGATGAGTGGAACCACTTGAGCACCATCTTCCAAACTCCTGCCAGGTCCTGAAGTCGTGTCATCAACACTTCATGATCAACAGCATCAAAGGCAGCCAAAAGGTCTAACAGGATCAGCAGGTACAATTTCCCCTGTCAATATCTCGCCATAGATCGTCCACCAAGGCCACAAACGCGGTCTCAGTACTATATCCAGAATGAAAGCCAGGTTGCCATGGGTCCAGGAATCCAATAGCAATGAGATGCCCCTGAAGCTGCCAGGCAACCACTCATTCAATAACCCTCCCTAAAAAGGGGAGGTTAGAGACAAGAGTATTATCATACTCCAAAAACCAAAGACACTACACTTTTTTTTAAAAAAAAGAATTGTACAGCCATAAAATACACAACAGAAAGAATTAATTGTGAAGCCCGTTTTAAACCATTTAAATTTTACTTATAAAAAACAGACAGTGACCCAGAACTTTTCGCTTTACTATGACAGCCAAACATCCTGAACTTTCATTCTGCCTGGTTAAACACAGGCTAAACACTCCTTGCTAAACCATTCATATCAATTTGATCATATGTCTATAAGATTTATTTCAGCCAATGTTTCAATATTATGAAACAAGACAGTACCTATTGTGAGTACGAGTAGAGATGGCAGCTAAAAATCGAATTCCATTTACTATACTTAAGAATGCCATAAAAAGGCTTCAGATTTTTTTTAAAATAATTCAGAATTAGGATAAGTTGTACCTCATCTCCTGTACTAGAGTTAGGACTAAAACAGTATCACGTATATGGTTTAATTATGCATGGATAACCTCTTGCTCACAGGACAAATGCATCCAGAGCACTGCAATTTGAAACACATCATATTAATCTGGAGAAAAATTATAGGTTAAATTATTAAAGACACACTATAATGAAGACAAATTCCCTAGAACATCATTTCTAAAAGAAAGTGAAAAGCAAAATCAATTGCTCATAATTAAATTAGAGATAAAATAAATACTACTGATTAAATAATGCAATCCACTACCCAGGAAGTAGGGCACTAGTAAGCCACATCTGAACAGCACCCCCACAGATACTAACTGTTTTGTTTACATTTATAATTACAGTATAACAAAAGTATAACCAATTTGGAATCCGAGAAAAAGATCATTATATATTAGGATGTTCACTATAATCAGTGTTTGTCAATATATAATGGAATTGGAGGGGAAATTATTCTTGAAGTGGAGATTATTATAAATGGGCATTTGTTATAAACAGGATTTGTTGTAATGATGTTTGACTATACTTACCACTGAAAAAGCATATTAAAAATCATTAATATCTCACTTTATGAAATCCCAGATTTAGAAAAGGTTATATGTAAATAACCTAAGGAAAAGAAGAAAGTTTACTTTACAATCTTTTATATTTTGTTTAGGAGCAAAAGGGTAAACATTCCTGAAACAAAGTAAAAAACTCTTATGCATTCCGATGGCACAATAAGGTGAGGTAGAATAAAAATGAGTTCTGTGAATCTGATTGTTACCCAAATCTTAGTTCATACGTAGTTAAATACATAGCACCCTAGAACTATAAAAACTTTAGAAGAAATAATGACATCCGAGGGACATGTGAATCTACTGATGGAAGATTTAACAGAGATAGTGCTATGCCTCCTTGCCAACCTTCAGGTCCCTCCTAAAAACCTACCTCTTTTGTCAGGCTTTCCCTAGCTCCTTACCCCCCAAAATTGCTCATTTATGCTCTTCCTTATACCACCTCCTTCAAAATCCTCCTCTTTCCCTTGTAACTAAGCTAAGTATTATTAAGCGTTAGGAAATAACTATATTTAGTGCAGAAGTCATCATGATACTTAAGGTACAGGCAGTTTTTCTGTGTATAACTTGTCATTTATGACATTTTCAAATTCTCTGTACATTTCTCATATTACTCCTATAAAAATTCAGTATTATTCACACCTTAAAAAGAGGTAGCTGATGGTCAAAGACATTGGGTGTCTTTAGACAAACCTGGAGCTGGCCACCCCCCGGACCTACTCTGGGGGATGGCCAGTCCTATGTCTCCTGTGTACAGCCCCACCGTGCACTGGGTTTACACAGACCCAATGGTCCGCCGCGGTCCGCCTGCGCAGTGCCACCCTCCCCACACCACAGAGCTGAACAGTTTCACCTCCAGCCGGTACCCCAAGTTTGGGCAGCCCGCTCCACTGGCGGTACTCCAGGATGTTCTGGGCACCGCAAGAGGGGCTGGAATAGAGCAGGCACTGCCTGCTCCACCTCTGGTCCGCCTGTACATCTGGCAACTCACCTTTAGATAAACCGGCTGCCTGGGTGTGAAGCGGTGCAGAGCCACAGGTGCTGTCCGTCTAAAAGCCCATTAATTGACATACCCAAGGCTAAACTATGGATGTATTTAAATGAGATGCGTCCACGCATGCCCCCCCCGTCCACGCATCCAACTGCTTGTGTGATGGCGGTGCGCGGGGAGACGCGATACGCGGGGAGGCGCGCTCCCATGGCCCACACAGCAGCCACTCATGGCCACACACAGAACACTCCTGAAAAATCCTGAATGCCCCATGCAGGGCAGGGTGGCCGCATCCATGGATGGGGCAGTCATGCTGGGAGATGCTTGTCTGAAGTGCTCTCCATGCACATTGTGTGTGTGGGTGCCCCACAGCCACATCACTCAGTGGCCATGGACCCCTCCCTCCTGCGGCGCTACTTTAAAAACAGCCTGTCAGGCTGTAGCTCTGATTAAAACACAGAGTCTTCTACTCTGACAACTAAGCACGCTACGTGTAAAAAAAAAATATTAAAAAAAATCTCTGTAGTAATCTTTGTCCAAAATTAAATCTACACTGAATTATTGGTAATATTTTTCTCCTCACAAAAAAAGTCTTTAAATGTTATTTATACTGCATCTGTAAATGGAATGCTCATGAAAGTGGCCAGGTGTAAAAGACTGGCTTAAATCAAAAGTCACATAGAAACCTTACAGTGCCAATAAACGTGCAACTCTGACCATACACCTCAATCCTAACTCTTGAAATCCCTGCTATTGCAACCATAAACCTCTCAGACTACAAGAAGTAGTGCCAAACTACAAGGTGATTTTGTGATATTTGACATGGGCAGATGGTGACTAGCATGAGACATCTAAGTGCAATATTATGTTTGTCACAATGGACTAATGTTAATCAATGAAGTATTTTTTGGTTCTACACAACGCAAAGTTTTGCTAAAACAAAATTACAAATGACCTCATTTTTAGAGGTACTGTGGCTATCTATCATTTGTCTAATTAATACTTCAGCATCCCTCCTTTTACTTATTTACTATCTCCAATTAACAAGATCATACATTTTAGTGAATAAACATTTAGCATTGTGAATTTATTTATTTATTTATTCATATTTATATCCCACCCCTCCTGAAACAGCTCGGGGCGGCTGTTTAAGAATACAAAGTTTTCAAAAATAGTTGTAATGTGTCTTCTGAGTTTAAAAAACAAGCAATAAAAAGTTGCAATATATTTTCCTAACTGATGAAGCTGCAAGAAGAGGACTTAGACCAGCGATTCCCAGTTTTTGCCTGATACACCCCATTTTGAGACTGACCGCAAAGACATAAAAAGATGACATGTTAAATATATCTAATATCAATCAGAACTGTGATGCCTGCAGATGACACAACTCTTCTGGGGTCTTGACCCACAGTTTGGGAATGTCTGCTCTGGAGAAAGATGCAACCAACTTTCATCAGTCAGAGGGAAGATGACCAGTTTAGCTCTACCTATATTAGAATTTTTTTTTCAGTGCTTATAATGGAGTTCATAATACAACTCCATTTCTATTATGAATGAATGAATGAATTTATTTATTTATTTATGCATAGCCTTTGGCCATAGCATATATGCAATTACAAATTACAAAATACAGTCAGTTTACATAATACAAACTAGAAACCATAAAATAAAAATCAGCAAAGATCATATCACAACAAATGCAGCAGCCCACCCAGGGTACAAATTGATACGGGCCCTAGAAATAGCATAGTAATTCACTAACATAGGAAATTGTATACCAAAGATCCATAGGACAAATAACAGTTATGTGTGTATATAATATAATATATACCCCCTAGGGATTAGGGACTAAGTTGACTTGGGCAGATTTAAATGCCAGAAAATTTTCCCTGGAACGAATCATGTGGATCAAAAAACTGGCCGTATTTTTGATAACACTCCTATCCATACTATCCAACAGAAAGGAAAGAATCACTAATTCTGACCAACCCGGGAGCTAGATATTCCCCCCAAAACTGCTGCCTCAGATTATCATAAAGATGACAATAGAGCAACATGTGCCCGACTGTTTCTACTGACTGCCTGTCGAATGGACAAAGCATTGCACCAAAAGGGGTACCCGCCAGATGCCCCTCCATAACCTGAGATGGTAATGCATTATAATGGGCAGACAGAATTAAATTTTTGCCCCGGGGAGAAATTTGCGTCTGGAGGTAATGAGCCATCTGCCCCTGTTCAGGAGCAAGGGCAAGATACAAAGACATATGTGGGGAGGCAGCAATTGCATCCCTTTCTGTTTGCCTATAGATGTCACGAGCCCTACTTTTTGACCTCCCTAGCAAGTGTAGCCAAAGGCTTATGGGTCAAATATTCTAATGACAGTCCCATACGTGCCAAAGAGGCCTGTATGGTATCCTACCAAGGATTATGATAACTAGCTGTCCCTACAGCCTGCAGCAGCTCAGAGGAGTGAGTATCTGCCATCTTACACCATAACCCAAGGGCACGCTCCATAGCAATTTGCCGCCAGCTAAGCTAGCCACATTCAGCTCTTAATGCTGCATACGGCGTACCCCTAGGTGCATGCAAGAGGCCCCAAAGAAACCCCGCCTGGGTCGAATTTATATTATGGGGACAAAATGGGGCCCAAACCTTGGCCCATACAACACCTGGGCCCGAACTTTAGCATTGTGGGTCTGAATTGCAGACAGAACCGCCTACCTGCCTGCCTGTGCAAAAAAGCCCAACAATGCTCGAGAGGGGCCCTTGGAATTCAAAATGGCACGCTGTATATGGAATTCAAAATGGCACGCTGTTCTGGTGGAACAAAAGGCCCAAATAGCGATAGCTAGAGACCTGCTGGAACTTTTGCCCCATTATGTCCCAATTACAGGTTCGCCTCTTGGCAGTAAATACCACTACCTTTGATTTTTGAATACTGATGGTCAGTTCCATCTCCTTGCAGAAGGACATAAAGGACGCAATCTGTCGTTTTAGCCCAACCTGGTTTTGGGACAATAAGACTACGTCATCCGCGAATAAAAAACATCCTACCACTCTGTCTGCTATTTTAGGTGGAAAAAACCTAGGGGTCGCCACTAGGGATGCCACATCATTGATGTAATAATTAAACAGGGCTGGTGCCAGCACATAGCCCTGTTGGACACCCCTAGTAGTACTTATAGGTGGTGTCAAGTGCCCCTGGCTATTTATCTTCACAGAAAAAGAGGAATGCGTGTATAGGAGCAGATTAGATATAACCACCGCCTATCTACAGTGGAGTCCGATAGCTTCTTCCACAGGAGCGCCCTATCAATAGTGTCAAACGCTGCCTTCAAATCCAAGAAGGCAGCAAAAAAGGACCCATTACGGGCCTTATACTTACAGATGGTATGATAAAGGGCTAAGCATAACTTGGTAGTCGAGCGCCCCTGCTGGAACCCGGCCTGCTCAATGGCGATAATCTTTCCCTCCATGAGCCAATCATTAAATCTACGCAACAGGGACTTAGCGTAGATCTTTGCCACCACACACAGAAGACTGATGGGCCTGTAACTGGCTGGATCACTGTTTGAGCCTTTTTTAAAGATGGGGATGACAATTGCTCTTCCCCATCCTGCTGGTATGGCTCCTATGTTGTTAATGGCTGTAAACAGTGCAGCCAATACCGGGAACCACCAGTCCCTGTGTGTCTTAAGGAAATCCACATGAATCAAGTCACAGCCCGTGGCTTTCCCATTTTTAAAGGAGTCAACCAGTAGTTCTATTTCCTCCACGGTAACCGGTGTCCAGTAGGGCCCCAGATTAACCCTGGACGTGGACGGCCACTCTGCGGATGAGCTGGTTCAGCATTGGAACAACTTGCTGGAGGAGGCCATCGACAGGGTGGCTCCGAGACGCCTTCTGCCTTGGGCTCGTCACCGCAGGGCCCCTTGGTTTACTGAGGGACTGCGGTGTATGAAGCGTGTAGGCAGGAGGCTAGAGCGATGCTGGCGTCGGACTCGATCTGACTCCGACCGTCTTCTCCATAGGGCCCATTTGCGGTCCTATGTTGAGGCTGTGAGGACGGCGAGGAAGGA
>QEPC01014514.1:4633164-4674705 GCA_003113815.1 Sphenodon punctatus
GCTCCCCTCACCTAACTCCTGCTGATACCCTCCATCCAGTACAATCTGTTACCTGAGGTCTGTGTACTCATATCCTCACCACATGGACCAACCAGCCATCATTCTTGATGTAACCAAGCCAAGCGCGTGCACCTGGGACCTCACATCCTCGTGAATGTTACACTCCTTGTCTCTCCCTCTGTTCCCCTTCCTTCGTCTCCCACCCCCGGTCTCTCAGATTGTAAGCCCTAGGGCAGGGACCGTGTCTATTCAATTACTTTGTAAAGCACCAGGTACATTGCTTGCACTATATAAATTCTTGCTAATAATAATAATAACAATAATAAAAAAGCAAAGATAAAACAATAACAGCATTCTTCACTACTAGGATTATGTGCAGTCTTTTCCTCCTACAGCTTAATAATTTCAATACCAAGATGTGACACTTTGAGCCATAAATAACTGGTCCTGTTATACTATATCTAGTATTTCGTATGAAAACCAATGCGCAGGTGCATTACACTACTTTTTCTAGTGCTTTGGCTGTTCAAATTTTAATTGTGTGATGTGGCTTCCACAACTTTCCTTTGAAGGCTGTTTTACCAAAGAATACATTTCACTGTCAGGCAGTTCTTCTCAGTATATAGTCTTCATATTTTTTATATCAGTATATCTTTTCCTTCCTTTAATTCATTGTGTGGTCCTGTATATGATCTCCCTGTCTTTCACATTAAGATCTTGACATAAGCCAATAGAGTACTGTAACTCCACTCCCTCCCTTACTGACCTTTTTCAAATGGGTGCGGGTGCGTGGTGGGATGGCATGGTGGGTGGGCGGTGCATGGGAGTGTGTTCTCATGGACCCCCCAGTCACCTCCACACATGGAGCATCTGCCATTGCCGCCCATTGCTCTGTGCGTGGGTGAAGCACAGGAGTGTGCACGCACACTCTCCCACCAGCTGTGGCATTCAAAGAGACGCCTCCCCATCCCCCCACCCCGCCGCAGCAGTCACATGGACGCCCCCACACATGGTCGAGGGGGATCTGTGCAAAAAGGCGGGGGGGGGGGGGGGGGGGGGGGGGGGGGAAACACACCATTCTAGTCCCCATGAGAGATGTTGCTGAGCTGAGAGAAAATCACTGGAACATTACTTCAGGCATGCAATATGATTTTAGCACTTACAGCCTAATTACTCCCCAAACCACTCCTGCAAAGAATGCAAGTGAACATCCTCCACACAAATGGAAAAAGCGGGAGCATGAAAGGTTAATGACCAAGTCCAAAACCACAGAGTAAACACTGACGTTGGGAATCAAACCCCAACTTATGTTCAAACTCCCAAGATTCTAAGAACAGTGGAATTTGGAAAAGGGGTACTCACAGGGTCAGTATGGGCCCTAGGACACTCCCCCCCCAAAGAGGTCAATCCTGGTAGCCTCAGGTCCAGTTCCCAAGTCCCTGGAATAGACTCTTTCTGTGGGCCCTCTTCTGACCTGTGACTGTCAACCTCCAGGGTGACTGCTTCCTGTGGGGCCCTCCCCTCACTTTCAGTAAACCTCCAATCCCTGACTCCTACCCGCCCTCCAGAAGTGTTGTGCAAGTGAAATGGGACACGCTTATATGTGCATGGGAAAGCCTCTCTCTATGTGCAGCCTGAGAGAGATAAACTTATGACACTTGTTTTTGTAAACAAACACCAGACTGCCAATTGTTAAAGGGATATGAAGGACTGGGACATGGAGCCCCACATTTTATTTTGGCCAAGGGCCCCTCAAACTGGGGGGACCAAAAAAAAGCTTAAAGGGAGGAGGGGCTCCCACACTGTGAAGAGAGGAATGACAGGAGCTTAAAATTCAGAGGCAAGTGAAGGTGGATGTGAAGAGAGGAGACAGAACTGGAAAGCTCAGCGGATGTGGAGGGGGACAAGCCTGTGAGGGAGGCTAAGGAGCAGAAAGCTCAGAGGCAGGTGTAAAGGAGGAATGAAGAGAAAGGGACAGAACTGGAAAGCTCAGGGGAAGTTGGGAGTAGGAGAAACAAGGCTGCGGGGTTATGGGGCAGAGAAGAAAGCTCAGAAGAATGTGGGAGGCGAAGGAGCAGAAAGAGCAAAGGGAAAAGAGGGGTCGAGGACATCTCAGCCTGGCGGGGGGGGTGTGAAGCGGTGAGTTCATGGACCGCGCAGTTTGCGAGGGGGAGGGAGGCAGAGGAGACCCCGCGTTGCTACAGGAGATGAGGGGGAGGCATGGCACTTCCAACTCCCCCGTCCATACACCCCACAGTCACGTGATTCAAGTTTCACACCCCGCCACCACACTGGGTCTAGCCCCCGAGATCCAGCCCCCGCGCGCGCCAAAGCTCGCACCCCTCCCACTGAACCCCGCGTTCACGCTACCCCCGCCCCTCAGAAACCGCCTCACCTCGCACAGCTCTCACTTTAACTGCCGTCTGAATCCCCCCCGGCTTCCTAGGGCTCACATCAGCTGATTCACGCAGAGGGAAAGAGAAGGAGTATCCGCCGGCAGAAAGGAAGGGGGAGCCGGTTTGAGCGGGCAGACGGAAGCGCTCGTAGGACAAATTACTATGAGGGGCGTTACGGAAATGACTTGATTGGTGAGAGTGTGAAACAGAGAAATGTATTGGCTACGCGTCTCACACAGAAGCTTTATGCGTGGGTGGCGTATATCTTCCGCGCATGCTCTTTCTTTCTCTCACTCAGTCTCAGGTAATAGTACTTTTGTGTCACAGGGGGGAAAGGCTACTAGTAAGGACTGTGTCAGGTCAGCCTCTTAGGGTTTTAGCCCGTTTCTCGGTTACTGCTCCTATGAGAGGCAAGTGGCTTGTGTATAATCAATGTGAGGCTCGGAGCTTGCTCTAGCCCCTACCCTCTTCCAGAGCTATGCCAGGTTGGAGGCCCTATGGCGCTGTGTTGGAGACACTGGAGGACTGTTATGCAGAGGTGCTGATGCTGGAAAAGTTTGTGCAGCTGCTCCAGAAAGCAAATGTGGGCACTGGTGCCAGCAGCCTGGGTGAGCTGCTACAGGATGGGGATGACAAGCTCTTCCGGACCTTTGTCTCCCAGTGCGTGGTGTGTGTTCCCCACGGAGCTAAAGTTATCCCCCAGCCCCTCACCTTCCAGCAGTTGTCTCGTTCGAGTGAAGTTGCCCTGAGAGTTGTGCAGCGAATTTGTGAAAGAAAGAAGAAGAATGTCCTTGCGTTTGGGTATGCCTTATTGGATGAAAACCGTTCCCGCTCAGAGTTAATCTCTGTTTCGAAGATATACAACCACACACCTAACAGTACGACAGAGACTATTTGTTGCAGTGTCCTCTGGGAAACTCTGTTGAGCAGGATAGGGGATGACGTTATGATGTATTTATTAGAACACTGTGCTATCTTCAGGTTGGTGCCCCCTAGTTGCTGCTATCAAATCTGTGGGCAGCCCATCTATGAGCTTACTCCAAGTAAGGCAGTACCGTCTCCTGTTTTTGTTAGGCAAAGGAATTCACAGCCTAAAGGTAATATTTTATCGGACTATATAAAAAAGAAAATTTTATTTCCTAAAAAATACCTATCAAAAACAAATTGGTGGAAATGGAAACCAAGCTCTGCCAAGGGTATCTTAAATTTAACCTCTAGAAGACAAAAAAGCAATAAAACACCACGTTTGGTATCTAATTATAAGTATTCTGCAGCAGCGAAGAGAGATGTTGGGCAAAACCCTAAAACTAACTAACAGGCCATAAGGGTCAGTGGACATCGGGAAAATCGGAAAGTACCCGTTCTGCATTCAACAGCTATGGCACCATCATCAAAAAGAAAGATGGAGCAACTTGAAATTACAGTTAAGAGGATGAAGGTAAGCCTAATGGAGGAAGAGCTAGAGAAAGAAAGCGGAAATCTGAGACCTACTGTAAGCAAAAGTAAGCTAGAACTAGCTGATGATTATGATGCGGTGTCCAAGGGATGTGTACAGCCATGTTCAACAAATACATTAACTGAAATGAAGTCTGTTTTTCAAGGAAATGACAGCAGAACAGAAGTCTTTACATCTTCCAAAACTAAGCACAAGCTTATGACAGATAATTCCTTCTGGCTAGGTGTTCAGACTAATAAATCTTGCAAATCTAGCACTGAGACTACAACAAAATCTAATACTGAGGTAGTAGAGCTAGATATTTCTAAGTCTGAGATTGGTTCTGTACATGTGAAAGAAGCAAAAGATATTTCTTTAAAACAAAGAGGTGCTAAAATCCCTGCACCTGATTTCATTAACAAGTCTTCAAATAAAATTTCATTTTCAATGGTACACATTAAGAGAAGATTTTTTTTGTATTCTCACAGAAGAAGCAGAGAATGTTTCCCTAAAACATTCTTACTGAATCATTTAAAGCATTTCCAAGCAGGAGGACAGCGGCTTGTAGAAGCAATATTTTTAAACAGTAACGTCTTGAAACAAAAATGTGACCAAAACCCTCCAGGTCTTAAATGGAGAAAGAAGAGACTACCTAAGCGCTATTGGCAGATGAGACATGTATTCCAAGAACTGCTGCAGAACCATGCAAAATGCCCTTACTTACTAATATTAAAAAAGAATTGTCCTGTTAGGATTTTTGAGACAAAATTAGATAAAACTGACAACCTGGGTCAATCTGCTACAGCTGAAGGACAACAAAGTTATGGGCAAGCAAGAGATGAGAAAGACCCTGCTGTGTGTTTGGCAAGCATTAGCAGAGAGTATGATTGCTATTCTGTTAGAAGTGATTTGTGTACCCTTCCAAAGACCTCTGGAGATCAGAGTATCTTAAATGAAGTCTCTGTAACAACTGTATTAAACAGACAAAAAGAAAATGAGAGGCAAATCTCTAGAAACTACAGCACGTTTGGTGTAAGGGAGCTCCTCAAGCAGCACAGCAGCCACTGGCAGGTATATATTTTTGTAAGGGAATGTTTAGAGAGGGTGGTACCTGCAGAGCTTTGGGGCTCGAACCATAACAAATGTCGCTTCTTAAAAAATGTGAAAAAATGCATCTCTTTGGGAAAGTTTGCCACATTTTCTTTGCAGGAATTGATGTGGAAGATGAGAGTGAATGATTGTACTTGGCTTCGTTTGGTCAAACATGATCATTTTGTTCCTGCCATGGAACACTGTTTCCGTGAAGAAATGTTGGCTAAGTTCCTATACTGGCTTATGGACTCCTATGTCACAGAGTTGCTCAGGTCATTTTTCTATATCACAGAGACTATGTTCCAAAAGAATATGCTTTTCTTCTACCGAAAGACTATTTGGAATGAATTGGAGAAGACTGGGATTAAAAAACATTTGACCAAAGTGAGTCTTCATAAATTGTCAGCAAAGGAGATTCAAAATGTCCAGCAAAAGAAATGGATTCCTCTGGCATCAAAACTCCGGTTCATCCCCAAACCAGATGGATTACGACCTATAGTGAAATTGAATGGTGTTGTAGGAGAAGAATCATTCAGCAGAGAAAGCAAAGACAAAAAGGTTCATTATTTCAATAACCAACTTAAAAACCTATTTAGTGTTCTAAATTATGAACGAACTGTAAAGCCCAGTTTTCTAGGCTCTACGGTGTTTGGAAGAGACGATATATATCAAGTATGGAAGAAGTTTGTTTTGAAGGTTCTTGAACCTAACGGTGAAATGCCTTGTTTCTACTTTGTGAAGGCTGACGTCACAGGGGCTTACGATACTATTCCTCATGATAAACTTGTGAAAGTGGTTTCTCAGGTCCTCGGTCATAAGAGAGAGACTAGTTACCGCATACGGTGCTATGGATTGATCAAAAGGACCATGAATGGACAGATCAGAAAATGCTATAGAAGACATGCTTCTGCTTGCGAGGATTTTATGCCAACCATTGGTCAGTTTGTGTCTTGCCTGCAAGACAGTGAGTCGCTGCAGAATGCAATAGTAGTTGAACAGAGCATTTCTTTAAATGAGACCAGTTCCAGCCTGCTTGCTTTTTTTCTGCAAATGATCCGCAACAACATCTTGAAGATTGGGGATGAGTACTATGTACAATGCTGTGGAATTCCACAGGGCTCTGTTTTATCAACCCTGCTTTGCAATTTATGTTACGGCAACATGGAAGTAAACCTGTTCTGTGGAGTACAGCAGGGTGGGGTGCTGATGCGTTTAACTGATGACTTTTTGTTGGTTACGCCTCACTTAACAGAAGCAAAATTTTTCCTGAGAACTCTTGCAATAGGCATTCCTGAGTATGGCTTCTTAATAAATCCCAGTAAGACGGTGGTGAATTTTCCAGTTGATGAGGATATCCCAGGGTGTTCCAAGTTTAAACAGCTCCCAGCTCGCTGTGTAATCCCATGGTGTGGGTTGTTACTAGATACACAGACACTTGAAGTGTATTGTGACTACTCCAGTTATGCTGGTACTTCTATCAGATCAAGTCTCACCTTTAATTCCAGCTGTGCAGCAGGGAAGAACATGAAATGCAAACTGATCACAGTTCTACTGCTGAAGTGCCATAGCTTATTCTTAGATTTACAGATCAACAGTCTGAAAACAGTTTGCATTAATATTTACAAGATATTTTTGCTTCAGGCCTACAGGTTTCATGCATGTGTTCTTCAGCTTCCATTTAACCAGCAAGTTCGAAACAACCCTTGTTTCTTCCTGAAGATCATCTCTGACACTACATCATGTTGCTATTCTGTTTTGAAAACTAGAAATGCAGGGATTGCCCTTGCTACCAAAGGTGCTTCTGGCTTTTTTCCTTATGAAACTGCACAATGGCTTTGTTATCATGCCTTCATTTTCAAACTGTCGAACCACAAAGCTATTTACAAATGTCTTCTTAAGCCACTAAAAATATGTGAATTGCAGTTACTGAAGAAAATCCCGAAGACCACCATGCAACTGCTGCAGGAAGCAACCGAGCCATCTCTATGCAATGATTTCAAAGCCATCTTGGATTAATTGAATCCTTATTGGAGTAATAATGATCTGTTATAACTAGGATGAATAATTATGTTTTTTGTGAATTTCACATTTGAAAAAGAACTTGCACAGTAGCTTTAGGGAGTTTTGCTAACTCCTTTTCCCCACCTGCCACTGCCTTAGCAAAAGTTGGTTGGGAATATACCTGTATTGTCTTAGAGTTCTGTGTATAATGTGTTTTCTTCCCAACTCAATGACTGTATCCAGTCAGAGACCATGAGAGTTAATTAAAGCGGAAGCATTTTAAGTAATTTTGAGAGATTTTAGTATTCCAGATAAACATGGTTTGGGGAGGGGGATGGAGCTGACTTTTTAAAATTGGGTTGGCAGCCATGCACCCATTGCAAGGAGAGGGACCACAATTCAATGATACTTTAGTGGTGGGACAGGGCTAACATACTGTATCCCAAAGAGCTTGGTTACAAGTATGCTCTATCATTAGTAGAGGACATCTCAGAAGTGAGCAGGCTTGTCAACCAAATGGTTTATGCCACCCCATATCACTTTCTTGGTGTCTCTCACTTAGACACCAGCCACCATAAACTCCATTTACGTAAGGCTGCCCAGGATGACGGTCCAGAGACTGCAGCTGGTGCAGAATGCGGCGGCTTGCTTGCTTAGTAGGCTGACATTAACGTATTACACCAGTACTCCAGGTACTGCATTGGCTGCCTGTAGTCTACCGGGCCAGATTCAGGGTGCTGGTATTGACCTATAAAGCCTGGATTGGGCTCCACTTATCTACAAGACTGCCTCACCCCCAGGGTCTTGGATTGACCCCTACGGTTGTCCGGGTGGTGGTGGTTTTGGAGATACCCCGGACATGATGGGTGGCCACCGGATCAAGCTTTTCCTGTGGTCGCCCCTATGCTGTGGAATGCCCTTCCAATGGGGATCCAAGTGTCCTCTTCCTTCGCCTCCTTCCACTGGGGTTGTAAGACCTGACTGTTCCATCAGACTTTGGCGAGGGGTAGGGGGTTTATATTTTTGTTCTGCCAGGGTTTTTAATGATTTATGGTTTTAACTGTTTTATTAATGGTTTTTATAATGATGTGAGCTGCCCCGAGATGTGTGAGCAGGAGAGGGTGGCATAGAAATATGATTAAATAAATGTACATATGCTTTCATAAGAAGTTGTGCCAAAGTTAACCATTGGCCCTTTTATAACACTGATAAAATGGGTGTTACATTTCATTATACATGTTACAGGGCACCCATAGAGCACACCTGCAGCCCTGCAACATGTATAATAAATTGTAACACCCATTTTATCAGTGTTAGAGTGTCTGTGTGAAAAGGGCCTTGTTTGAAGTGAACTTGATGTATGCAGAGTGTCAGCAACTCGCATTATTTATATGTTATTTATCTAGCATTTTCACTGTTCAGTGTGCTTTACAATCCTTTTTTCGTTCACCCTCACAATAATGCTATGAAGTAGGTCGTTATTCCCATTTTACAGATGGGGAACTGAGACTGAGAGAGTGATTTGTCCAAGGCCACCCAATGAGTTCATGGTTACGGCAGGATGTGAACCTTCTTTGGGAGCCTTCTTTGCGGACAATTGTTGGATAAGTGTCCTAATTTCCAAGGCTGAAGCTGGTTGCCATTGAGAAAGGGCTGTTAGATCTACATCCCCTACCACTAGGTGGTCATAAGTCGTTTTATGAAATATGCTTGCAAAGTGGCACTGCCATGTTGAACTAGAAATACTTAATTCCATGGAACAATTATAAGACAGTGATCCCTTGTTGACTAGGGACGAAAACTGAGTACTGTCCTTATGCTTAACTGCATTTTCCAAGCAGGACTGGAAGCTTGATATGTATTACAGCAGATATGTTGGTCCATATATGTACTGCTTTTGTACCTTCACCCATTGTGTGTTGGGTGCTGGCTCCTGCTGGAGACAGGATACATGGCTAGATGTACTATTGGTTTGTACCATTTTAGCAGCTTTTATGTTCTTGCGCATTTTCTCTAGTTTCTTTCAATCACAAATGTAAATTAAGCAGTGCGATGCCCCAACAAAGGTAGGTAGGTGCTTTCATTGTGAAAACTGAGATACAGATAGGTTAGGGGTGAAATCCTGACCGTATCAAAGTTATGGTAACACTGCATTGATTTCAGTAAGAACATAAGTGCCATACTGCTCTGGACCAGTGGTCCATCTAGCCTAGCATCCTGTCCTGACACTGATCAGCTGCAGTAGCTCAAGAGAAGTACATTTACAGGTCATGGAGGTGTGACTCCTGTTGCCTGCTCCCAACTACTGATAGCTAGGGTTTTATGCCCCAACTAGTAGGCATTTATGGGTCTATGCTCTAAGAATTTATCCAGTTTCCATTTGAAGCTACTTATGCTGCTGGTTTTCACAACTTCTTCTTGCAATGAATTCCACAACTATCTGCTCTGTGAAAAGATACTTCCTTTTGTTCATTTTAAATCTTCTGCCATTTAACTTCAGAGAGTGTCTGTAATGGCAGAGCCCCTGTGGGCCACTGACCCTTTAAGAGAGCTAGCACCAGCCTCGCTACAGGTAGTAGCAGGGCTGTAGGTGCTGTGCAGTGTGGTGGACAGCAGCTAAAGTACAGCAGCTGTGTGAAGGGTGTGGCAGAGCCAGCCCAGGAGGTAAAGCCTGAGCCAAGTTCAGCGTAGGGAAGACTGAAAGAAGCAGGAGCTGAATCAAGTAACTAGGCTCAGAGGGTGTTGCCTGAGTTGAAGGCTTTGCCAGGTTGCAGAGGCAGTGTGCCTGGACCAGAGAACGCGGAGAACTGGTGAGACTCTATATGGTGAAGACTGCATTTATATATGTACTGTGTGTGTGGAGAATGAGACTATAAAGCTAATTCCCTGTGGAAAGTGACACTGTGGGGCCCTAAACCTGCAAGGATTTACCCCAGTGAGCCTATCCCTGCTACACTGTCTCCTTGTTCTCTTATTGTGAAAAACAGCAAACTGTTCCTTATTTACTTTCTCCATGCCACTCATGACTTTCATATACTTTTATCATATCTCCCCTTAATCACCTCTTCTTTAAGCTAAACAACCCTAACCTGCTGAGCCTTTTCCTCATATGGAATTCGATCCATCCCTTCTATCATCCTTGGTTCCCTTCTGTGAACCTTTTCCAATTCTATTATATCTTTCTTGAAACAAGGTGGCCAAAACTGCACACACTATTCAAGGTGGGATCGTAGCAAAGATTTATACAGTGGCATTATGATACTTTCCCTTTTTATTCTCCATTCCTTTTGCAATAAATACTGGCATTCGGTTTGCCTTTTCAACTGCTCCTGTACTTTAAACTGTCTTCCAGGAACAGTGACTCCAAGATCCTTCTCCTGAGTGGTTACACCCAGACTAGAACCTAGCATTGTGTATGTACAGTGAGGATTATTTTTCCCTATGTGCATCACAATGCAGTCCTTACTTCATTTTGTGATGATACTCTAGTGGGATTGTGTAAACATTAGCACTTAGTGCAGACACAGATCCCATTCACTTGAACGGTACACACACAATATCACACCAGGGAACTAGACCCTAAAGTAACTTAAGGTGTAGTTCTCCACCCACTGAAGTTAGTGGCAAAATGCCCATTGACTTTAATGACAGTGGATTGATCTGATAGTCAAGGGATGTAATTCTATGTACAGATGCACTGGCAGAACCCCTCTGGTATTTTTTTATTGTTGGTTTTATTTGGATTCATTGTTGTACGCCGCCCCGAGCTGCTATGGTACAGGAGGGCATGGGATAAAATATCATGAAATAAATAAGTCCGTGGGCTCCACCAACAAAACACCCTCTAACAAGACCTTTTTAACTGGTACAGTAATGGGTTTTGTTATCTTGTACCAGCCTCCTAGCAGTGTAAGGTTTGTATCGGGTTCAGCAGACAAAAGAGATCATTAACCCATCATTAGAAAGAGCTGTGACTGGCTTGGCCAAGTTAAGAGCCCTGGCTGCTGCTGCTGTTTGTTCATTGGTGGGGGCACCTTTTTCACTTTAAAAAGCTTAGGATAAGCATGGCTATTAAACAACAAAGAAAGGTAGCACACAGGCAGGAGGGAGCGGTGTGTCTGGGATAAAGATGAAAACTAAAAAGGTAGGAGGGGTGTTAGTGTGTTTGTGTGAGATGATTCTTTAGCGTGCTGAAAGGGACAGTTATTGCCTCCTCCAGCCATGTCTGAATGTCTTTAAAAGTAAAACTAAATGCACCCATTTGAGAATTTTGACTTTAATAGGCTGAGTTTTAACTCAATAAGTCCTGCACATAAAAATGTGTATATAGAGCCTTTCACACAGACACCCTTTTTTCTAGCTTCATCCCACACTTAGTCAGTAGACTATTACAGATTTTCATAAATACACAAATTTATGTAAATTAGGGGTGGCATGAAGTGTACCTATTTCTCCATCAAATAGCGGAGAGTATGCCACAAGTGTATTGTGGATCGTTACAGGGTAAAAATATGTGACTGACCCACTCTGGCCAGCTTTCCCCAGCTGGTCACTGTCAAGCTTATTTAGTTAGTTAGTTAGTTATTTTGCCCCACCCTTCCCTGAAAAAGGCTCAGGGTGGCCTACATTACAAAACATATAAAAGATAAACCTAAAAAAACATACCCCCCCAACCCCCTCACATCACCCACCCAATACCACATTCCCTATTTCCCCCCATCCCTCCTCCCTCACACCCCTATCCCATCCCCAGCCACTACTCCAGTTCAATCCCTGCTGCCAAAAGTCCAACAGAACAAAATGGTTTTACATTGCCTCTGGAAGGCCGCTGGGATTGAACATAGGCAGACATATTGTGCTTGGGACCTTAGATGTTTGCCCGGATTGAACCTCAGACATAGCAGCAGCGAGCCTGAGCTGTTACTCAGCAAAAAAGCTGAAGCCACAGCCCAGACTACTGACCCACCCCTCCAGGATCAGTCTGGGGCAAAGCAGGCCAGAACATAAGTTCTGACCCGCCGTGACCTGTCCCGGAGCGGGACCCCATGGAGACTGGATGATGGTGAGCGGATTGAAGCTGAATCCAGACAAGACAAGTGATGATGCTTGGGTGATCTTGTGACTTAGACAGGATTGGGACCCCTGTCATTGAAGGTGTCTGGGCCCCTCTGGTTATTTAGGTTTGCAGCCTTGGAGTGCTTCTAGATCCCTTGCTGCATGTGGAACATCAGGTTTCAGCAGTCTTCAGAAGCACTTTTCACCAACTCCATCTGGTGAGGAGGCTGTAGCCCTTTCTTCCAGATTTCAGATCTGGCCACCACCATCCATGCTTTCATTGCCTCAAGGCTAGATTACTGTACTGCCCTCTCTGAGGGGCTGCCCTTGGACCTTGGTCACTGTTTGTAAACTGCAGCTAGTGCAGAATGCAGCAGCCAGGCTCCTTTCAGGGACAAGTCACTGTAATCACATTACACCTGTGCTTTACAGTCTGCACTGGTTACCTATAGCTTTCCAGGCATGATCCAAGGTGGTGGTTTTGGCCTTTTTAAAGCCCCAATCGGCCTAGACCCCACATTTCTGAAAAACTGCCTTTCCTACCATGCTCCACTGCAACCCTTTCAGTCAACCAGGAGCGCGCTTCTGTTGCGTATCTGCTGCCAGCCTTGTTCATGTGACAAGGGCCCACAGTGTCACCGGGAGGGGGTCGAGACTCTCGAGGACCACCACTTACGCTTCCCACGCGCCTGGTACTATAAGAAGCGGCTCTCTCTGCTACACGGAAAGCGAGGATTTCTACGCTCGTCAGGATAGAGTGTTGGCCTTCACCTCTAATCAAAGAGAACAGGCCTCTATCATCATTGGGCAACTGGAGCCAGAGAGGCCAATAAGTACCCCCACACACCCTAATACACGCACACCAAGGGGTAAGGAAGGGTCCGGGAAGGCAGTGCAGGGGAGTACCGTGAGGGAGGGGAGCCAACCTGATGTGTGAGGGAGTAGGCAGGTCCACACACACACACAAGTGCTCCCCAGGAGGGGGCTACCCCTGACAAGGAAGGAAGGGGGGGAAACGCCCACACACCCACTCACCACTCGTTCTTCACTCACGCTGGAATTCGTTCAGGGGGCTGTCAGTAGGGAGGTCCACACACACGCAGTCTAATTCCAAACTCGCACAGTCTCAGGGAATGGAGGAATCAAGTCTCGGCAAACGCAAGGGGGCCGGTTTCTCTGCAACCACCAGCGCCGCCTTGAATGCAACGCTGGTGTTTATGAGAGAGTCCCTGCCCCCGTACGTGCTTGTAAGTGCTCTGAACGGCGCGGCAATGTTGGGGGCGTGGCCCGAAGCGTCTCCTGTGCCGGGGGTGGAGCAGCAAGGCCTGGGGCTGTTAGGGGTGTGGCTGCAGGCCCTGCAATGTCTGCCGGTGTTGATGCCGGAAATAATGGTCCTAGGGCTTCCCGAGTGGTGCCGGCTTCCTGAAGCCTCCCCATGCGCCGGCTTGTCGTAGAGGGTCGGCAGCGGCTGACACACAGAGAGGCGTTCTCGGTTGCTAGCCCAGTATTGTGGAACTCCCCCCGGAGGTCTGTCAGAGCCTGAACATAAACCACAGACAGTGTTCTAATAAAATAGATGTTTTAGTGTTATAACAAATGATTGGGTGCAATACACATCCAGCAAGTCAATGGGAGTTTTGCCACTAGCTTCAATGCACTCAGTATTGCAGTCAGCGTATCTTTTTTCTGATTTAAACACACTTCAGTTCAGAATGCAGTTTGTACACTCTCTCTAAGCCATCTAGACACAAGGCCTGTTGCCTACATGCGCATGTATAAATCTATGTATGTACGTACAAAATAAGGTTATATCTGGTATTTGCATTTAAATCTTTTTTTAAAAAAATCAGTCTCTGTTAAGCTTATTATAGAAGCCTACATGCTTGTCTAGAGCTACAGGAAAAGCACATCATTGTAATTGTGGACTGGTGCAATTTATCCTGGTTAAGATATTGGAGTAAATTGCATTAGTGCAGTTTGTGCACAGGAAGTTTGCAATTAGTCCGACTCTATCAAGCAAAATGGGTCAGAGAACGTAAGTGAAGGAGATGCATGGGCTATCTGAGCACCTTTTTTATGCTGTGCACATTTTGTTTGTCACAAACTTAGTAAGCATGCTACCCCCACCCCCCGCCCTTTTAAAATGGCCCACTAACTCTGGTGCCTATGGATCAAATTCAGTAAAATTGGTGGAGTTACATGAGGGATGAATTTGGATCATTGAGATTTGGACTGGTGTAGGGAAAAACTGCCGAAATCATGAGACTACTTGTGGCAGAGAACTCATGCAAGTCATATGAACACTTTGACGTTTCTGACCTATGGCAAAAAAAAGAAGCAAAAAAACAAGAGACGGATCAAGCAAACTTTTTTTTTGTCGAGTGCAGGAGAACGTGGATGAAATGCTGTGTGTAAATGCTTTCAAACCTGGATGCTGTTGCTGCTGTTCAGAGAGAGAAGACTCGATAAGCCATCAGAGTACCCAGTCTGTGGAAGTGGACACTTCTTTGGAGGTATTCATCATTCTAGGCAATCTCTTAGCACACAGAAACAAATTAAAGAGCTGAAAGTCTACCATTCTGTTTGGGAGTCTGAAGTTTCTGCAGTTTTACTAAATGGTTAAGATCTAGACTTTCCGCTGAAACTATATGGAGGCCTGGACTTCCATTGGGGTTTGCTTTAGAGGGGAACTATAATCACTTCCTGCTTTGGGATATAAAAAGTTATCAGCCCAGTAATTTGAGAGGAAAGGTCCAACTTCAGTAATCTCTGCAAAATGAAAAGGGGAACCAAAGTCAATCTACATTGCTGAAGTAGGTGTCAGTCTAGATCAGAAGTCACATTTCTAGAATCTTGCATCTGGATTAAACTGTAATGCAAGCATTTAACCAATGCATTGTGCATCATGTGCTTGAATGTCACTAATTATTATTTCTTATTTGTATGCACACCATACTTTTTGCAGGATGCACAACAGCAATAAAAAAACTGATCCTGTAAAGAAATGATGCATATGGGGACAAATAGGTGTAAGCAGGAGGGTGGGACCTGAACAGTGAAAAGTGTGTTTAAACTGGATTCACATCTGAATCTGGCACACAGTTCTTGCTCCAAACAGATTAGCTTTAAATGGAGGGATAAAGCAGGTGGAACAATAAGTAAATATGCATACAATTAATGTTAATTTTTCCCTTGTTGCTTTTCTTGGTTTCGTGGATTGCTAGTGAGGAATTTTATACCAGCCTAACTTGTAATGGCTCTTTAGAAATTGTCAGAGAACTGAACAACATGTTCAGAGAATTACAACTTTTTTCACTTCTATGCATATATATGTGGTGGTGGTTCTAGTTTTTCTAAGTTTTTCCTAATGGTTTTCTATATCCTCCCATCAGTCGAGTACCATTTGGATTAGTTTCCACAACCTCTATATCTCTATGGCTAACTTGCAATTTGTTTGAACTGTTTCTGTTTACGTTTTATGTGTGTACCGAGTTGATGGAGCTGATGTGGCTATAATTGTGGGTTATCTTAAAAATTTTGTCGTACATACAGTGTCTGGTCTACTTCAGTTTATGGTCTTTCCAGTGGTCATTGGTTTGCCCCAGTGATGTGAAATAGTGATATTGTGTAGCCAGTTTATTATGGTTACATTTTGTTACTTGGTTATGTCTTGACAGATAATCAATATTTGACTCCATAGCAGATGCCAAGACTCAGCTTCTACCCAGCTTCTTGTGGCTGCAGGCCTGCATTTTACATGCTAAGTAGACAGCGAACCAGGAAGCTGGGTGTGTGGAGCAAGGCTGTGTAGGTGTGTGACCTGATCAGTGCTAGGAAAGGCCTTCAGCACTAAACCTGGACCCAACAGCCAGAGTAAGCTTATGGCACTCGGGAATCAGCCACCACTTCCAGGGCCCCAAGGGCACTAATACAAGTCCTGGTCCTTACAGGAATAGAGCAGGGACTTCCTCTGTTCTGCTGTCCCCCACTGCTGGTGTTCCCAAGTAGAAGTAAGATCCCCAAGAGCACTGGACAGCACTGGCAGGCTTGTCTTGCCACTGTTGATCAGTGCCCCTGAATGTAGCTGCTGTAAAGTCTTGTTTAGACCTCACAGCAACAATGTGCAACCCCTTAATACGCAAGATAGGGCCCAAGATAATCTTGGGCCCTGTCTTGTGTGGGCAATGGGTTAGCAGCAAGGTAGCCACTGCGTATAACCCATTTGAGGTCACTATTATTAGACATTACACTAACCACTCGTGTGAGTACTAGTGTAATGTGTAAACCACCCTTTGTCTCACCTTAGGGTATCTTAAAATGAGATGTGTCCATGCATGGCCCCCACTGTCCACGTGTCCAACCACTTTGGTGCCTGACCCCCACACTGACTGCCCATGGCCATGCATGGAGCACTCCGGAAAAATCCGGAATGCCCCATGCGGGCCAGGGTGGCTACCTCTGTGGATGGGGCAGCAATGCCGGGAGCTGCCTGTGTGAAGCCCTCCCCATGTGTGCATGCCCCTCTGCCGCCCCATGCACTAACCACGGACCCCACCCCCTGTGGCACTTGTTTTTAAAACACCTGTATAGACTCTTCCCCATGCAAACTCCCAGGCCCCTTTATACTGACCTCTGTCCCCAATATATTCACTGTCCCCTTTACATTCTGTTTCTGCTGAGACCCTCCTCCACTAATATGCTCCCTCCACTAAACTCTCCCTATGCATTCCCCTCTCCACTTCTCCTAGTTCAATGCCCCCCCAAACCTCCATTCCCTATATATTTCCCTATGCATTCCTCCCTCTACCATACACTCCTCTCCATGCAATCCCCCCTCCTTCTGTCCCCTTTCCTTTGTGTAATGTTCCTGTGCAAATTCATCTTCCCTCACTCGTACATCCCTACCTTAGCACCCTCTACTGCAGGAGAGGGGGACCCTTTACCTCAAGGAGACTACTTTGAAAATTAGCACAAGCTCCATGGGCTGGATAGCATTCGGAAGAAATGGGTGATTCAGGATGGGGGCAGGAAAGTGAAGGTCCAGATTGTAGTAGGGCAGCATGCTGTGGCGCTGCTGGCCCTTTAAGGGAGTTAAAATGACACCCAGCTGGGAGGGACTGAGCATATGCAGCAACTAACTGCAAGGAACCTGCTTCGCTGGTGGAGCAACGTCTCTTACCCCCTTCCCATTCTTGTTGGTTATACTTGAGCTGTCTGTTGTGTGTGTAATTCTTGTGTGTGTCCCCTCTCATGTGGTAAGACTGTGGCTTGTTCCCCCTGTGTTGTGCATGCCCCTGGATTGCTTGTTTCCTCCCGGTCTTGTGCATTCCCCTTGCTTGCGTGTTGCCCCTGTGTTGTGCGTGCCCTCTGCTTGCTTGTTTCCTCCTGGTCTTGTGCATTCCCCTTGCTTGTTTGTTCCCCCTGTCTTGTCTTGTGCGTGCCTCATGTTTGCTTGTCCCCCTTGTCTTGTGCATACTATGCTTGGTCCCTTCCCCCTGCTCCATGTGAGCCTATGCTTGGTCCCTTCCCCCTGCTCCGTGGGAGCCTATGCTTGGTCCTGCTCCGTGGGAGCCTATGCTTGGTCCTGCTCCGTGGGAGCCTATGCTGAGCTTCCCCTGTGCTTCCAGGGTATTGGTTAACCCGCCAATGTCCCTGTGGTGGGTTCCACCCTTGGCTCCGGACCCTGACCTCGATGGTGAGTCGCGTACCTTCTTAGCCCAGCGTGCCTGGTAACACTGCTGAGTACATAATCTTTCGGGGGCAAGAGAGCGACTGAGAGGTTTCAGAGGGTCGCCTTGGGGCCACCCTTTTCCCCTCTGTGCCTGTGGCTTGATTCCTCCTACTTTGTTTCCCCCTCCCTGGCTGATAGTTCTGGCCTTCCTTCTTCCTCCTTGGTTTCCCCCGCGGCTCCATACCCCGGAGCCTGACAGGTAGTGAGGATGGTCTCTGAATATCCTCCCTACTTTAGAGCTGAGCGTTCAATTTCCATGCTGTCAGCTTCAAGATTTGTATATTCTTGTGTATTAATGAACCCTGTCTGAGAAGAGTAGGGTGGGTTGGTAAGATTATATAGGTTAGTTGGCTTAACTCTATCAGGTCCGAGAATCATGGTCTTCTGGGCCACCATGGAGTTATTAATATCACTTGGGCTCTCTTTGTCTATCTTTGCTATTGTTCTCGCTATTAGGGGAAAGGGCGGGAAGGCGTAGAGAGGATCTCGGGGCCAAGACTGGTTCAGCGCATCCACCGCCACTGCGCCCTTGGATGGTGTTTTGGTCATGAACAGTGGGACCTGGGTGTTTTCCTGCGAAGCGAACAGATCCATTAAGGGACGGCCGAAGTGGTGGGTGATTTCCCTGAAGACCGACTTGTTGAGTGAGCATTCGTGAGGGTCTACCGTGCGTCGCCTGAGCCAGTCCGCCTGCGAGTTGTGCAGGCCCCTGATATGCAGCGCTTTCAGCAACGATAGGTGTGATTGCGCCCATGTAAACAGCTTGACTGCTTCCCGATGTAGGCTGGGAGATCTTGAACCTCCCTGATTATTTATATATGCCCTCGCAGTGGTGGTGTTCGTGTATACTAGAATGTGACGATTCTGCAGTAACTGTGTCAGTTGTATCAGGGCAAGTCAAATTGCTTTCAGCTCTAAGAAGCTTATGCTTCTGTCTGAGTCCCTCTTGCTCCAGAGGCCCTGTACTGACACTGGTCCCGAGTGAGCCCCCCATCCTCGTAAGCTGGCATCTGTCGTGACTATCGTCCTGCTGGGTTCCAAGAACGGGGTTCCCCTTTCGAATCTTGCTGGTCTTAACCACCAGGACATTGGGGGTCCGAGATCTGGTGGGATGTTTACCCATGGATTGAGACCGAGAGTCAGTTCTCGCTGCATAGGATGCAGCAGCTGTTGTAAGTTTCTGAGATGGAAGCGACCTCGTTGCACCTGCTGTGTGCAGGACATGAGTAACCCCAGAAGCTGTGCTAAAACCTTTAGTCTCATGTGCCTTCTTACCTGCAATATCTGGATCAGTTTGTGGATCTTTTGCTGACTGGGCAGGGGAATAAGCACAATGTCTAAGGTAGTATCTAGAACCACTCTCAGATATTCTAGCCTGTGAGTGGGTTTCGAAAAGCTCTTTTCTCTGTTGATGAGAAAGTCGTGATGGGTTAGATACTGAACTACCCTGTCCCTGTCTGCTAGGGTCTTGGCTTCTGTCTGGGCTCTGACCAGGATGTCCTCTAGATAGGGATATATGTGAATCCCCTCCCTGTGAAGATTGGCTATGATGGGGATTAATATCTTCATAAAGGTCTGTGGAGCTGATGACAGGCCAAAGGTTAGAGCCTGGAATTGCCAGTGAGTCTCTTGGTAACAGAACCTGAGCCATCTCTTGTGGGCCAGTGAAATCGGTACGTGTAGATAAGCTTCCCTCAGATACAGAGAAACCATCCAATCCCCTTGCCTTAGACTCTGGGATATGGACCTGACTGTCTCCATTTTGAACTTTTGCCTTTTCACTGATTTGTTGAGTGACTTTAAATCTAGTACCGCCCTCCAATCTCCTGACTCTTTTTTTTTTTTTTTCAACCAGAAATAAAATTGAGTACAGGCCGAGGCTGATCTCCTCCTTTTGGAACCCTTTCTATGGCTAGGATGGAGTGCAGCCTTAGTATTTTGAAGAGTATTGCCTCATGTTTTACAGGGTTGTTGGAAGAGGGCGAGACCAAGAACCTTTCTCTCGGGCGTCGGGTGAGTTCTATTGAATAGTTTTGTCTGACGATGGATAGGGCCCACTTGTCCAAGATGGAATTTTCCCAGGCTCCTGAGAAATTCATAAGCCTGCCTCCCACCCTTATGTCCTCAGATAGTCATGCATCCTGCTTGGGCTGACCTGAGGCAGGACCCTTAATCAAATCTGTTGTGTCTTTGCCCTCTGGGGCAAAAGGAAAAACTCTGGGTGGGATCTCTGCTACGCTGGGGTTGAAATTTTCTGAGTGCCCCTGAGTTACCCCCAAATTTGAAGGTCGGTCCATGAAAGGACTTCCTCTTAGTGCTGAATTGTTGGAGGGTTTTGGTTTTGGTCTTGTTGGTAGCATCAGCGAGAACTTTATCCAAGGACATACTGAACAATTTAAAGCCCTTATATAAGGGCCTGATACCAACAGATTTTTTGCTCTGGTATTCCCCTGCCATGATCTCAGCCAAATCCTTCTTCTTGTGAGGTTCCAAGAGGGGGAGCCTGGAACCCCGAGGGATAGGGAAAGGGGGGCACACGTACACCAAGGGATGTAGGGANTGCTGGGCCTTTGGGTTTTTCTGCCCTTTTAGCAACTGCTTTCTGGGGTGCTTTGCTTTTATTTTTGTCGGGAACCCCCTTTCTCTTCCCCTTGACTTGTAACTCACAAAGCCTATCTAGGGACTCCAAAATTTTTCCCATGGAAGTAGCCAGAGATGACATAGAAGCATCTTGCTGGTTAGGTAATTGCGTGTCCTGGGGTGTAGATTCTTCCGGTGCCAGACTCTCCATTCTGCCCCGCGCTTCTTCCAAAGGAGAAAGCAAGCAAAGGCTGCCGGTTCTGGGGATTTCCGGCTCGAGCTGACTCACGTGGCAGCGGGAGTCAGTTCTGTGACCGGGGTGTGTGTGTGTGTGTGGTGGTGGTGGAAACCGGCTAAGACTGGGGACCGGCCTAAGTTGGGAGCTCCTTCCCTGCTCGGCTCCCAAGCACCTTTCAAGGGAGCTGGCCTGGGCTTCGTAGCTCTTCCCAAGAACGGGTCTGGGAAAGCCTTGCCCTGCGGCCCCGCCTGAGAAGCAATCGTACTTTCTCCTCCGCTCTGACCCTTTGGCTTCACTCTCCGATTTTTTAGAGCAGGAAAGTTGACCAGACGTCTGAAAGAACTTGCGCCCCTGAAGGAGCGCTGAAGAAAAAACTCCTGTCGGTCCGAGGCAGAATACAGACTGAAGGAGAAGGGGGTAGCTCATCGCGCATGCGCAAAAGAAAGTTTGAGTGCTGCCTCCTGGAGATCAAGGGGGAAGAGCTACCCGAACGGAGGAGTATCCAGAGGCAGGAGGAGAAGCTGCTGCTTCCACTACTCATCTAAAGCCCTCATATGGGGAATCAGGCTTCTGTCTAATAGAAGTTTTGCTTGATTAAACCTCCTATATCTGTAGTGGGATCTTAATAACTTTCATTATCTTGGCTTCATCCTCCGTGTATAGATCCTTGCATGGAAAATCTACATGTTTGTAACAAGGTATTAGTTCTTTTACTCCAGGAGAGAGTGGAAGAAAACAACAAAGCCTTACTGATTGTTGTACAGATTCAGTTTAATCCTGCAGATCAGTCTCATCTCAGGAGTAATTGTGGTGTTCTTGTTGGGGGGGTGGAAGGGATGTTTATGATAGAAAATATGTTTGTTCAGCATATTCTGATCAAAGGTTCAACAGCTTAATTTAGCGCAGCAAAGAAAATGTTGCAAAGAGCCTGGCACAGGCAGAATATTATAGAGATTTAAGTGGGATCATGAGAATTTGACAGTCACAGTATGTTTAGAGGTTTAAAGCAAGCCAACACCTATTTCTCTGATGGATAAGGTAAAGTTTTTGACATTAAATGTAAAGGGGCTTAAATCCCTGGCTTAAAGGAAGCAGGCTATTAACCTATTACTGGATCAAGGCATTGATATTTTTTCCCTACAGGAAACCCATTTGCTTAGCCCTTGCTAACCTCTGTAGATTTAAATCTAAAAAGCTGGGGGTTATGTATGCGTCATGCAACAACAAAAAGAAGGCGGGTGTAGTGGTAGGGTTTTCAGGCAAAACTGAATTTAAGCTAGATAAAATTATGAAAGATCAGGAGGGGTGCTTTCTACTGATCATTTGAACATATGGGGCACAACATATATCTTTGGCCAATATATATGCACTGAATGATCAAACGTTTAGTTTTTTTCAAAAGTATTTACCCCTAATACTGGTCAACTCTAAATGTAGACTATTAATGCAGGGGGACTTTAATACCCACTTATCTCCACTAGACCGCTTGAACAAAAGAAAACTCAGACCCTGGCAAACCAAACTTGCTGACTCCTTCCAACAAAATGGTCTAGTTGAACATATGACATCAGCTTAACCCCCTCCTCACGGTATATTACGTTTTTTTCTAATGTTCATTATGTTTTCATGAAAATTGACCATGTAATTGATCGGAGTGACACACAGAATTAGGGTGACCATACTTCCCCTTTAAAAGAGAATGCTTATGAAAAATACATGGTGCAGGGCTGCATTGGTTCTAATGCAGCCCTGCATCATGTATTTTTCACTAACGACCTCTTTTAAAGGAGAGGTATGGCCACCCTGCACACACTACAGTTGCTAGTGTTAAATTTCCTCTAGTTTTGTCTGATTATAACGCTATTATTTCAGTTTTTAAGTTGTCAGGTTAGCCTCAACCATGCAACTTATAATTAGCAGCTTGACAGAAGTTTGCTTAAGAGTAAAATTTACGGGGACCAAATTTTGGAGGAGATTAAGCAATATTTTGAATTAAACCAAGCATCTGTCAGCTCACCCCAGACACTTTGGGAAGCAGGTACGGTTGTTTGGAGCGGGAAACTAATCGCCATTAAATCACTCCACAACAAGCAAAAAAGAGGGTTCTAATGAACTCCATCGCCTGGAATCTGCCAACAAACTTAACCCACAAAAAGAAACCCAATTAGAGAATACCAACATAAGAAGATCAATGAACACATTGGAATCAAAGTGGTGAAACTATTAAGAAAAATTAGATGCTTTTATTTTGAAAACAACAACAGAACAGGGAGAACTTTAGTGAATTTGACCAAAGTTGCTAAGAAACTCATAAATTCCAACAGTCACAGGTACGGATGGTTCTCACCTCACCCAACAAGCTCAAATTCAGGAGGTCTTCCTATATTTTTATCGTGACCTGTACACATCAATAACCCCAGCACCTGAAAAGATAGGTTTTTAGATAATTATAGTATACCAAAATTAAAGGAGGTACACATTCAATGCTTGAACAGACCACTAGACACTCAAAAACATGACAAAAAATAAGGCAGCTGAGCTAGATGGCTTCCCAATTGAATTTTACCAAACTTACGTGGATTTATTAGCCCCTTTTCTTGTGGAAACTTATAATAATATCCTGCAAGTTAACAGTATGCCAGACTCCTCCTATGAAGTTAGGATCTCTCTCCTACTAAAACCAGGAAGTGACCCAGAAATTCCCACCAGCTGCCGCCTATGTCTCTTTTAAATATGGATTTAAGTTTTTGCCAAGACATTGGCCACATGTTTGAATGTCCTCAGATCTAATTCATACTAATTAAATGAGACTTATTCCAATTGTCTAGGGTCTGACAATATTTGTAGAGCAATTAACATAGTTTACCATATACAACAAAATGAAAAGCTCGTCTTAGTGTTAACAGCAGATGCCAAGGAGGTCTTTGATAGAGTTGAAATGGACTTCATGTTTAGTGCCCTGGATCGGATGGGCCTCCACGGAAGCTTTTTTCAGTGGCTAAAGGCAATATGTAAACACCTGTCCTCTAATTTAACTGTTAACGGAAGTCTCACAGAGTCATTCAGCCTTGAGGGGGATATGTCAAGGCTGTCCACTCTTGCCTTTCTTATTTAACTTGGTCCTAGAAATGTTGGCATATGCAATCTGTCAACACCCTCAAATCTCAGGAATTAAAGTGGGTGAGATGCAGCATAAAGCTGTGCTATACACAGATGATATGCTGCCTCTTGGTGCTGATCTATTAAATTCAATCTCTCCATTGTTGGCTGACTGATCAATTTGGAGCACTCTCAGGTAACAAAGTTAACCTAGAAAATTCCATAAAGAGAAACTCTCACAAGAGCATTCAGCAATCTGTTCCATTTGTAGTTACTGGAAGAGAGGTCAAGTATTTTGGTATGTTTCTATCAAAAAATGTACAGGATTTATACAAAGATAACTTTCCATCTTTACTTAACCAGGTTCATATAGAAGCAACTTCTTAGCATTCTCTCTCCTGTTCTTGGTTGGGTAAACTTAATTACAAAATGATTGCACTTCCTCAACTGATGTACAATCTCCTAGACCTCCCAATCAGGATTCCAGGAGAGTTTTTCAAGCAATGTGATTTCACCATAAAGATCTGATTTGGAATGGCAAGAAACCTAGAATAGTGAAAGCTACATTAAAAAAGACCCAAGGAGAAGGGAGGATTAAATAGGCCGGATTTACTTTTCTACCATAGGGCGGCTACTCTCTTAACAATAAATAGATGGTATCCCCATAGAGCCCCATATGGCTGGGATGAGCTTGAAAAAGACTATTGCAAGTCAGTGATTTCAAAGAATTTATTAGATGAAACTAAAATTGATATAAAAAAGTAGATTATCCTTTTGCAGGAGTCGCATATGTCAACTTGATCACAATAACTAAGAAACTAGGAGGCCTTAAGGGTGTTTCTCCATACTCGCCTATCGATAGCTAGATTTGCTTGTTCTAACATTCATCTATCAAATTAAGGGCACAATTAAAAGGAAAAGAGCACATTAATTATGAGAGCACATCAATTCTTCAGAGCAGGAAAATTTCTGTCGACCTGTGATTTGCAGGAAACACTCCAACAGCGAGTTGATTTCTTACAGTATAGGCAACTTAGCAGTGTTTTTACAGTCCCAGTTCATGGAAAAATTCAGTGTCACCACAGAAGAGACTGCACTATTAGCACAGTGAAATCCAAGGGGTGTGTGTCTTGCTAAGATATTATAAGGCACTAAAAGTTCCCCATCATCGAGCTCCCGCTGCTGAAGCTGCTCCAGGCTGAGCTTCTGCCCCGCGGCCGCTGCTCCTGTTTCCATCCCTTCGGGAGTCCTGCTGGTTGCTGCTTACCTGTAACGGGAAAGAGGGGCTGGGTGAGTGGGGGGGTTAGGGGATTACCTGAACTTGAACTGAGAACTCCCCCCCCCCATCACCTGTCGCCGGAAGCCGCTGGGCGCTTGAAAAGCAGACCAGCTGCGGCTGCTAGCCAGCGGCCGCGTGCCAAAGGGCTGCGGCCAAAGGGCCGGGGCCCATCGGGGTGTTAGGGGTAGGAATCTTTACTCTGGGTCTGGTGTGGAGTTT
Organism: Sphenodon punctatus; assembly: GCA_003113815.1. Taxonomy (NCBI): domain Eukaryota; kingdom Metazoa; phylum Chordata; class Lepidosauria; order Sphenodontia; family Sphenodontidae; genus Sphenodon; species Sphenodon punctatus. The sequence goes on from QEPC01014514.1 coordinate 4,658,290, forward strand.
TATGACCTAGGGTTTTAATATTGGGGAGGTCGGGTCGGGAGCGGCGGATTTTTAGGTTGATTTTGATCTAGGAATGCAGGGGACCTTTTTAGAGAATAGTGGGGAAGGGAGGGGTTGTTTACCTCCCATACAGCCTTGTAGGAGTGGGGTGGCAGGGGGAATGTGGGACGGCCTCCGGTAGTGGGAGGGGAAATTAGATTGAGGGAAGAGAGAGGGCCGTTACGAGGAAGGGGGAAAGTGGAGAGGAGGCAGTTGGTAGTACCACCTCGTAATTCATGTGTTAATGGGAATAGGGGAGGTCTGAGGAGAGGATTGTCAAGGGACATAGGAAGTGATGGGGGAGGGGAACTGTTTTCCCGTAGTTCTGTATGGTCGGGGTTTGGGGCGGAGTTGGGGGATTTTGGGGAAGTATGTGATCTTTGTATGTTTTCTGATTCAGATCTGATGAAACCACCTCCCCCTTGTGAGAGAAGGGTGAAGGTGGTTAGGTTTTCCCTGGTGGCAGAAGGGGACGGAGTGACAGTTTGTGGGACCTACCCCGTTATTGTGGGGAAGGTAGTGGATTGGGATATTAATTAAGTGAAGTGGTGGTGGTGGGATTTTTCTTGTAATTTTTATGTGATTTTTCTTGTGGTTTTTGAAAAGCTTAAATTGTATATTATGTTAGATTATTGTTATGTGCTCTGGGTCCCCTGTGTGGGAAAACACCCAGTATTGTATTTTCTCTGGTTGTAAGCCGCCTCGAGTCCGTATGGAGAGAGCGCAGGGTATAAATTAAAGTGAAATGAAAAAAAAAATGAAAAATCAATGTACACGCTTGGAAACCCAAAGTATAAATTAAAATGGGAAACATCTTGGCAAACAATTTGATGAAGAGCAGTTTGGTAGAACAAATTATCATATGTTTAAATTTTCTCAATATAGGAAGTCCAAATAAAACTCATGAGATACTCTATCAAACCCTGCCAGCTAGGGAAAAATAAGCCAGAAGGGAATGACCTTTGCTGGAGGGGATGTGTAAGCAAAGGGACATATCTCCACTGTTGTTGGTGCTGTACCAAAATCCTACCCTTCTGGAGGGAAATTTGGGCTTCTCTCAAACAGGCTACAGGTCTCATCATTCCATTCTCACCTGAGATTTCACTCTTAGGCTTGTTTCTAGACATACCATTGATGACATACTATCAAGACTCATGTAAATCTATAATCTCAGCAGCAATACATACCATTGCCAAGAACTGGAAACCTTCAGGTCCTTCTACAGTGGAATGGGTAAATCGAATGTGGTACTCGTTCACTATGGAAAAAATCTGAGGGACACAGAAAATGACTTTATGGGGAAATGGCTCCCTTGCCTGAAGATTATGGAAGGGAAAAAACTTATGGAAGATGAAAAATCTTTTCTATACAACTTCTGTCTGTAAATGCCCCACCCATATTTGAGGAGGTGCCTAGGAATGTCATCAGGTATTGGTTGGTACCTAAAATTTTGCTGTGCAATAAGTTTATATGTTAACGATGCTTTTTTTTCTTTTCATTTGCTGTTCTGTGTTTTAAATTGGATTAGAATTAATAGTGTTTGTATCCTCTGTTTAACACAGTTCATTGTATCTTTGTAGTTTACCTTTGTTTTGAAATTAAATAAATTTTAAAAAATTGGCACCCAACTGGGAGCAAAATGGCTGCTAATGAGGGCAGCTGAGCATGGGTGTAGTGGATGCCAGCCAGGTAGCCAAAAGCCAGAGCTGGGAGCTCAGAGGGGGCTGTTGTGTGAGGTGCAGGGGCTGCAGCAGCTGCTCTGAGGCTAGCAAAAGCCTAGCTGCTTGTAAGGCTGGCTGTTTGGGAAGCTGAAGGCTGGGGAGCGGAGCTGGTTCCTTGTCCTACATTCTGCAGAAGAGGAGACAGGGGGAGCAGGTCTGCTCTGCCTGGTGGTGGAGGTGAAGGCTGCAGAGAGAGAGGGTGTGGCTAGAAGCCCTCGGCAGGAGCGCTATGGTGGCAGGGCTGCAGAGAAACCTGTTAGGAAAACAGGAGGCTATCTCTGAGCCAGGGACTTGCTACACAGGAGACAAGAGACACCTGGTTGGACATCTAGAGCTGCTGGACCCTGGAGCTACCAGAGGCCAATCTACGGGATGTCTGGAGAAAGATGTTGTTTAACCCATATCCCTGCTGAGCTGTGAGTAAAGACTAGGGGAAAGACTTTGGACAGTGTGAGACCAAGGGGTGTTCCTTACTGAACCCTGAGTCTAGCCAAGGGAGTTGCCTAGATAGATGGACTTTGTATGGAACTTGTATATATGTTGGGATGGCTTGCACAGACTTTAAATCCACATGTCTTTAAATCCACATCTGTGGATTTGGTGGTGGTGATGATGATCTGGTGACGATATATGTTGGTGATATAGCATGACATATAATCATCATGATTTGGTGAGGATATATGTTGGTGATAGCTTGTACAGACTTTTAAATCAATGTGTCGATCTACTTCTGAGTACAGATCCTGTGGCCACTTAGCCCCTGAGAGCCAGGCCCTACTACACAGACCATGGTTATACAATGCCTTGAGTGCATGCCTTCATTTCTGCTTTGTTCCTCAAAGCTTACTGTTGAGTGCTTAAAGGCTACAGGCTAAATTCAGGCACTAGAGAGGGGGCCAAATAAAAAAACAAAACAGTCACAGGTCAGATTTGGCCCACAGGCTTGCAGGTTCAACTTTGGCAGGTTCCACTTTGACAGTGGGAGGATGTATACCTGTTTTATGTTCCTGGTAGAGGGAAGTTTACATGAGTGGGTATGGTGTGATGAATTTAAGTGGCTAGCGATTTTACCATCTGTCCTGAGTGTACAAACACCCACCCACAGATATAGACTCAGACACACACATATAAACACAGACATTCTGGGGGATTTTTCATTCAATCTGCATTGGGTTATCCTAAATTTCTGGGTGAAATGATAAGTGACTGGGAGGAGTAACAAGGAGACCGTGAGCAGCATTCCTATCATTCCACGTGGTCCCTTGCTATTGTATCTGATTCCTGTAACCTCCTCCCTGTCATTCCAGTCATTCCATTCACTCTATCTGGTGCCTGCCTTCATCATTCCAGGCTAACTCCCGCCCCCTCCCCCCAAAAGATGCAACTGTACTGTATTGTTTTGCAACCGATATAGCCTATTTCATTTGCCAATTCCATTATTATTGCCTCCATTATTTTCAATGGCTAGTTTAGGTCATTCATTTCAACGTGCCCAGAATCATCATCATTAACCATTTACATAGAACATTCAGTATCCTTTAGCTCCAAGATGAAGGAACAAGAAAAATATTGAAAAATTCTGAAAATGCCAAGATTCTCTGTAACATCAAATCAACAGAACTATCACAACAACAAAAACAGCAACACTATCTCCTTCTTTCAGAAACACTATAAAGCTACGTAAAACTGCATGAGAAGTAAGTATTTTGAAGTGTTCCCACTGTAGCAGAAAGACTGAACATAAGTTAGCAAAAAAAAACCTTTTTGAAAATTTTTTCAGTTTGGACTGCAATTTTTCCCCTGCATTCAGTGAGTAAGAAAATATCCCCCAAAATGTAAACATTCAAAGTTCAGCAAAATGTTTTCCTAAGCATCTGACCACTCAGGGAGAGGGGTCAAAATTCACAGGAGTATCACAACAAAAGAGAGCACCAGTTTTTTACTTGTCAGAAACACTACACAACCACACAAAGCTGCATGCAAAGTAAGCAACCGTTTAAGTTTTCATAGTGCAGCAGAAAGAGTGAATATAAATCTTTTGGGGAAAACTTAAATTCTGTCTGCATTCTTTTCTCGCTACACTGAGTCTAGAAGATAGATCAACCAAATCATTCAGGGTTCAGCAAAATGTTTTTCCAGCATCAGATCACTTTTAGGGAGGAGAATAGAAAAGTCTCCAGACACTTTTTAAAGGTGAGGAGGAACAAACTGAGATGTACTTTGGGAAGGAGTGAATTCTACATTGAGGGACCTGACATAGCAAAGGCCCAATCTTAAGGCATGATGTGATGGAGAAATCCCCAAACAGCAGGCGGTTACTGAATGCAGACAGCCATCAAAACGAAGCTCCAGGAACAGGTCTTCAATATAGATCTGGAGAAGATCTCACAGGAATTGTTTGATGTGCTTTAAACTCCTGAAAACTATTTGCAAAGGTTCATTCCCAAATCATGTTGCCAGGATGGATTTACAGAATCTCTATTTGGGACGGATATGGAGCATGACTGTAGCACACACAAGGGATGTCCTGGTCAGCCTGAAATCCTAGTCTCAGCCAGATCTTGCACGTTATGTGCGATTAGTTATTATCGCCTTAGGACTGGGGTGAGGAACTTTTTTCCTCCTGGGGGCTTCTTTGAAAATTAGTACAAGCTCTGGGTTCTGCATAGAACAGGGGTAGGGAACCTCAAGCCTTGGGGCCAAACACGGTCCATGGCAAGTTTTTATGTGACCCCTTTCTAGTTCCTGGATCTGATCCTGTATCCAGTTCCTATGCCCCAAGCACTGAAAAACTGAGCTCAGGGCAAGCGAACATGCACCTAAGGATAGGGAACAGATCCATGACACAGATGTATTAGCTGCACCTTCCCTTTCTTTAGCACACCCCTTAAGCACCCAGCTGCCAACATCTATGTGGCCCTCAGAGCTTGTACTAATTTTCTAAGGCCGTTTTAAAATGAGCATGGCTGGGGTGGCGGGTCCATGTCCGCTGAGTGGATCAGCCACAGAGTGCCCACACGTGTGGAGGTATTCAAACAGGTGGCACCCAGGGAGTCCATGGCCACCAGCCCCGACCACAGTTCAAAGGGACAGCCATTCCACCAGCCAGGCCAAGAACCACGAAGCCCCCACATCAACACCCCACCACCACCACATGATGTGAAAACATGGCAGTTTGTGGGCAAGTGAAGCCACCGCAGTCGATACCACCTGCCCTCAGCAGGAATCTGGGAATCAGGGGAAGGTGGACCCAGTGCACCTGCCGCAGCACGCAGGGCTGGCCACTAGCTACGAGGGCACCGGGTGACAACACACAAAACCTCAGGGCATGTCTCTCAACTCACAGGCAGCTTAGGAACACAAGGGGGAATGCATCACGGAGACCAATGAGACAGCAGCTGAAAAAGCCAAACACCGTCCACCCCCCTCCCCACCAGGCTGACGGTTCAGTCCCCAACACGTCCCACACAGCACAGAGTCCAGGACAAACACTGGCAGGGCATGGGGCCCCATTCCAAGGGTGATCATAGCCTCTGGAGTGGGGGCAATGAACCCCATGCCACAAACAGGATGACTCCATGACGGAGTGAGCAGGAAGCAGAAACCTCCCCACTGAGCTAGGTGTCTGAAAACGCAATGAAACAGTGTTTTAGAGTTTTGGCTTTTAGAGAGAATGGGGGCTCCAACCCTGTCTAGAGACCTCCTACAGAGATAGACTGAACCCCCAAATCTTTGGGCACCACTGTGACAGATTGAGCAGGGCTTTGGCTTAGTGGGACTTCCCCTCTAGCCTCCGATCAGCCACCTACACCCGGGTGGAGACTCTCTTGCTTCCCACTGCCTAGTGCCCCAGCTCCTTGACACTGCCAGCTGCCCCATGCTCTTCCTGAGTCAGGCAGCCCAGAACTGCAGAGTGGTTAGCTCAATCCTTTCATCATGGAAGAAGGATAGGGTTTCTCTGGGTAGACAGAGTCAGGCATCCCTGGAGTTCTGAGGGACACTGGACCACACACACTTCACTGCAGTAAAGGAGAAAGGGTTTATTGCTCGGAAGTTCCCATCTAGATCCTCCTGGGTGTAGACAGGAGCTTCCCTGCCCCCAACCCCCTTATGGCAAAACTGGGCTGACTAGGTACTTTTGCAGCCCCATTGTCAGGACTGGGTTTTGAACCCCTGACCTTGGGGCTGTCGTTTCCCCCTGCACCAATGCCTGGTCTCTGGAGCAATCGGGTTCCTTACTATGGTATTCCCTCTTGCTCTCTCTTGCTCTCTGTCCCACTCACACCTGCTAGAGGGCATGGACCCACCTGCCACAGCCTGATTGGCTCTCTGCACTATTTAAGGCTGCTGAGGGTTGTGACAGGTGTGGAGCTTCTGTTGTTGGTCTGGCTCTGCTGTAGTGATTCTCACTTTTGCCTCTCCTCTGATAGTTGGTGTGTTCCCTTCCCTCCCTGTTGGAGTTATCTTCGTCTTTGAGTTTGCTTCTGTTGTTCTGTTTTTTCCCCTTCTGTAGCCTTGCCTCCCTGTGTAGGGGTTCCTGCCTCTGTAGTATTGTCTCTGAGTAGAGCTTCCTCTGTTGTTCTGGTTTCCTCCTTCTGTAGCCTTGCCTATCCGTGTGTAGCTTTGTCTCCTCCCCTCCTGTTGCTCATAGCTTTGTCTCCTTGCACTCCCTGGCTTTTAGCCTTGTCTCCTCACACTCCAGTGTTTATAGCTCTGTTTCCTCACAACCCCTTGTTCACAGTCTTGTTTCCCCTTGGCCCTTGTTCATAGCTTCGTCTTCTCTTGTTCCCTCACTGCAACTTCCCTCCTCTTGGCTCATAGTGCCTAGTTGTGCTCCCTGATCATAGCCTTGGTTTCCTCAGCCCCCTGTTCAGAGCCTAGACCTTCCTTGCTCCTGTTCCTATAGTTGTGCCTGCCTTGTTTCCCTGTTTCCAGTCTTGTTCTCAATCTGGACTCCTTTGGTCCCTGCTTCCCCTTTTCACTCCCTGTTCCTTGTCTCGCTCTTCTGTATGTAATCTGGCTTCCCTAGTTATAGCTTGGAGTCCCCTAGCTCATAGTTTTGGGGGTTTTGTTCCATGTCCCCTGCCCTCTGTTTGATCTTTGTATCTGGTTCCCTACCCCATCTCTTGTTCCTTCGTCCTCGTTCCCCATCTGAATTCTTGTTCCCACCTTGTGACCTCGATGATGAGCCGTAAACCCTGATAATCTGGGCATTTCAGCTCCCGGGCCGAGAACTCCATCCCCTGGTAGTGAGGAATGGCTGAGATGTTTCCTTTTTGATCTATGGGGACTTCTGTTCCCTTCAGCCCTTTCTCCTCCTACCTGCCCTTCTCTTACCCCCTTCCCTGGCTCCTGACCCCAGAACCATGACACCCATTGAGAAGAACTTGGGTGTGATTAGCACCCATTGTCTTACCCCTCAAGTTATAGCTTCCCCAAGTCCACAGGTGGGTTTTGTTCACCTAGTTGTGCCCTCTGCTCTTACTCAAGAGTACAGTGCCATGTGACTTATTCAAATACTGAGGATATAATGATCCATGATGCCAGTCCTAGCCATTCAAGATTATACAATGGCCAAATATGTAGTATGTGTCCATTCCCACCTCCTGTCAGGTGACGGACTCGCACAGGCAACACACAGCGTGATGTCTGGGGAGTGGTGCATGGTCTGGGACAGCGAAGTCCAAGGGCAAAGTGAAGCAGGCAGAGTCCCACGCACAGGAACATGGGAGCCTGAGGGGGGAGACAGTCACTGAGCATTGTTCCAAAGCTGGGTCATGGCAGTGGCAGACCCAGAGTCAGGAAACCCACATTCTCTGCATACACCACCCATGCAAACATCCCTCTCCGGTATCCTCATGCCTGTATATGTTGATCTATCATGAAGTTCAGGTCACCGTGATCCCTGCTGCCCAGAGCGAGCTGAACATCCAGATCTCGTATAGGACAGCCATCTTCACTGCAACAGGCTCCGTGGTCAGGTAGGGACCCCCAGCAGGGGCCATGAGCAACTGCAGCTCACGCATGTGATGTTGGCACTCTGCCCACTGTCTCTGGTAACCATGAGCATGCATCAGGACAGTCACTGAGGTGATAGGGAGGGGGGTGCAAGACTCCGGGAGGCACAAATCTCCTGCAAAGCAATGGTCTCACTTGTTTCCCATGGTAGTAGCAGTCCCACCGGAGGCCTATCCCCAGCGGGGCCCAGAACATGGAATCCCAACTCACTCTCCTTTTGCTAGCAATCACGGTTTTACACATGATGTCCCAGGAGCAACAGGTTCCACAACAACATGTCAAACCATTATGTGTGGACAAGGGATCGGCCAACAGCAGTTGGACATCTTGCGTAAGCCAGAGTTCACCACGAGCCATGGTTGCACAGACATCCTAAACCGCTGTATCCATCTCACCACACAGTGGAAGGGTACGGACCCAGGACATGTCCAACATGTAACAGCCACAGCAAGAAATGAGTGCCCCATGGGGATGGGAGACCAATTAAATATAAGCTCAACAGGGTACCTGCAACCAGATGCAGCTGTGCTCTGCCGCCAGATAACAGGAGCCCAGCCCCCTCTCCTCCATAGGAATGCTGGGAGGCCTCTCCCCAGCGAGCGTATCACAGACAGTAACCTTGGTCCCTCAGTAATACAGGAACATCTGGCTGAATTGGGTGGGGGACCTGTAGCTACAGTGATGGCATCATAACCCCATCCTCAGCTGAGGAGGGGAGAACAAAACCCAAGGAAAACACATGGACAGCAAATTAGGCAATAACATGTAAACATTTTATTCCCCAATCCCCATACAACAACGGAATGGGGGAATGGGATTCTGCACCACAGTAGTCATGGATGCCTGCCCCATGCCCGGCTCCAGCTGGCGCTCTAGGCACAAGTCAGCTTGTGCAGGCGCCGGTGGATCTCCAGCAGGAGCTGCCGGCCTACCCCCCATTCCTGGTAGATCTCATGCACTGTAAAGGGAGATGGGGTAGTGGAGGAACCTGTCCAGCTCCTCATGAAATGGCTCTGTGCACCTGGCATAGCCGAACATGAGACTTTTATTGTGGACCAACCTGTATCCACTTCTCAAGTCCTTTACCTGCTGCCAGTACTGGGACATGTCCCTATTGTACCCCAGCCGTGCCATCCCCTTGAAGATGTCTTGCTATACCAATTCATCTTTGTAGCATCTCACATGTTTCTCTTTCTTTTTGGCCTCCCCCACAGTCGGATGAAGGCCCTGGTCTCTTCCTGTGCCCAGCTCAAGCCCTTGGGTGCAGGGCCTGTGGGGTGTGTGGCCTGCGCAGCTGGAACCCATGAGAATGGTGGTCTCCTGGTTGGGCTGTGGGTTGGATGGAGGTGGAGGTGACCCATGTGCAGCCCGATGCACATGGGTCAGAGATGTTTGTAGAGTCCTCCCTACACACGGATTTGCCTGCCCCCACACAGAGCATCCTGGCTTTTTCTGTGCTGCTCTGTGAGTGGGGGGTGGCCGTGGGTGGGTGAAGCGTGGGTCATGGGAGTGTGCCCCCCACACACACACACACACATTGAGATGGGTGTTTGGATGTGTGTGGGATGGGTGGACCTGCATGCTAGCATCTCGTTTAAAACTGGCCAAAGTGACCCCTGGGAGAGAGAAGGTTCCCCACCCCTGCATAGAAGTAAGGGGTATGGGTGCTTAAGTGTAGGGAACCAGGTTGAGTGCCTTGCTGCAATTTGCAGTGATTTTTGCAGAATCAGTCAGTCCTTCGAGTGTCATGCTGAAATTGCAGTGAAACTGCAGTGGGAGCTGTCTGCAGGATCTTTAAATCCTGGCTCAGACATAAATTTGTTGCCTGACCTCAAATGAAAACTGCTGCTGTAGCTGCCGTATGTCAGGGAGATGTTGCCATGACCCCTGAGGGTGAATAGGCCCCTAGGAGATGAATTGTGTGTGTGTGTGTGAGAGAGAGGGGTCTTAGGGCCCTATGTTTTGGTGAGGGAGGTCTGGGACTTGAACATGAGGTGCGATTCTGGGGTGCTGAAATTCCAGTGGATTTGAGTGGTGTTTGATTAATAAAGTTGTGATTCTATGTCAAACCTGTTGAAAAAGCATGCTGGTAGGCAAATTTGCATGTATAAATTGTTGCATAATAATAATTATGCAAATGTTAATGCTCACGGTGAATTTGCAGAATTTGGCTTCACTAGTTGCAGAATTTAAGATTTTTTTGGTGCAGTGAACATGGTCCCTGCTTAAGGGCTGCATTCAGGAAGAGAAGTGTCCCAGATCATGGATCTGTCCCCTATCTCTATGTGTATGCCCTCATCTCTGCTCCCTTACCCTGAGCTCAGTCTTTCAGTGCTTGGGGGTGGGGGTGTAGGAACAGGATCCAGTGGCCAGATTCAGAAAATAGAAAGTGACCAAAATAAAAACTAGGTACAAGCCACACTGAAAGAGTGAACTCAGAATAAAGGAGCAGTGATGGGGCATGCCCTAGAGGATAGAGCCACAAACAGCCATGATCAGGACCTTCCCCTTCCTGACTGCACCCCTCAAGCACACTGATCACCAGGAGAAGGGGGTGAAACCTGAGGAACGGAGAAGGAGGGAAGCCCAAACAGGCGGTGGAAGGAAAAAAGAGAAAGGGAGGGGTGAGTCCAAGCAAGAGCAGAGAGAGGGAGAAAGTGGGAGAATTCAAACGATTGGCTGGGAGCACTGGCTCCATCACCCCTCTAGCTAGGCAATTGGCTTGGGGGCTCTATAGGGGACTACAGGACGTTCCCGAGTTCCTGCCTCCAGACCCTTCCCTGTGCTGAACTGCAGCATTGTGCTGGGAATGAAATTCCTGGAGCTCCACCAACAAGTGCAGCCCATGGGAGGCTTCTCTTCCTGCTCTTGCTGGTGCCCCCACTGTCTGCTTCACCAAAGCGGGCACATAGGCCTGCTTCTGCCATGCACAGAAGGTTGCTTTTTGCTTCTTTGTATGTGCCTGCTCTCATGGTAATGCAGGCAGCAGCAGTGAAGGCTGGTGAGCTTAGGGCAGGCTGCGCATGTGCTAATTGCACTTGGGGAGTTCTGGCAGTAGCGAGTAGTGCCAGTGGTTGGTGGTGGTGGTGGTACGGCGTGGTGGGGATCAACAGCAGGCAATCACAGCAGCAGAGATATAAGTGGCGGTAGGGTCCCAGATGCTTAGAGGGGTTCCATAGCTCTCCATTGTAGAACTGCCCATGTTCAACGCTGTTATCATCATCCAAACTTGAGCAATGTTCACTGTGTAAGATTAATAATAATATTAATACTATAGTAGTTCATAGGCACCCTTGTCACAGACTGGGGCCCAAATGTGCTAGGCTCTGCACAAAGATTCAAGCCTGCTCAGTCCTTGCCCCAAAGGCCTCCCACTTCTGTATCCTTACCCATTAGCTTTACTATTTACAAAGTTGCTGCCTACATTCCACCAGTAGTTCTCGTTATGCCTGTGTTTGGATTCAAGTGTGTGGGAAAGGAGATGGAAAAGAAAACAAGATCTGAAAGTCAAAAAGAAAAAAAAATACCATCAATATTTCCTATCTTTGTCATTGATTTGGTTTGCTTCTTCTTCCCCCACAGCTAACGGATCTGAGCAGAATGCCAGTGTCTGTGAATTCATTCCAGCCCCAATGGTTTCACACGCTCCAGATTAAAAGATCTGGGAACAGGTGGCAAAGGCGGTACAGTGACCCTTTCCAGGAAAGAGATTTGGCAGGGAGGTTCCAGTGGGTGAGTGTTGCATAGATGTTTATCCAAAAATAATAGTCATGAATCACACTATAATTACTTAGAGTTAAGTATGGAATGGGCAGCCTTGGTTTTGGAGGAAGAAAACTCAGATCTCAATAAAATGTCTTTCCCCTGCACAGAAAAATGGCTTCCCATTTGGAAGTGCCTCCTCCTACTTGAACCTGAAGAAGCTGTGTGAAAGTTCTTACTCTACAGTATACAAGGGGATCAGCAGGTGAGTGCTCTACAGAATCATTGTCTAGTCCACAGTGGAGTCAGTGCTATGCATGGTAATTTTCTAGGGTGAGATATGAAATTAGAAGATATAGGAGGATGGCAAATGAAAGTGTGTTCTCCCTTTCTGGGAAAGCAAAGGAAAAGTTTTCAAAGGAGCTATTGGCCAGGTTAAGGGTCTGCTTACCCACTCTGAATCACCAAGCTGTGTAATCTGTTCCTAAAGGGTGGCTGAGAATTCTCCCAGGCTACTTGGGGGAATCATTGGATGGTATGAAGCTGGGTAAGAACTCAGGTTAGAGGATCATCTGCAGGCAGGAAGGTGTTTGAGTCTGAAGAAGGCAGAACTGAGCACTGATCAGAATGCTGCTCATGCCAAAAATCTGGGCCCAAGCTAGACAGAGCTTGACTACATTGGGCCCAACCCGCTGCTTTTAGACGAGCGGGTCACCGTTGTGTGACACGCTCGTGCAATTTTTCAAAATCTCGCAAGGCGGGATTTAGATGAGCCGATGACTGCAATCAGGTTCATGAAAGGCAGTTGTGCATTGTTTGCAGACCGCGAATTAAATACCTCACAATCGAGGTATTTAATTCGCGGTCGGCAAACAATGCGCGATCGCCTTTCATGCGCCTGATTGCAGTCATCGGCTCATCTAAATCCCGCCTTGCAGGATTTTGAAAAATCGCACAAGTGGGTCGCACAACGACGACCCACTCGTCTAAAAGCAGTAGCCTCATACAGCCGAGCTCTCTTCTAAGCTTGGGCCCAATATAACTGGGTGCCCACTCCTTCATGAAACACTGAGACCTTGCAACACTATAAGGATAAACGGGGAACCACGTATCCAGATGTAAATGAATTGCACTGTCATTGTCAAAACTCAACATATTATACAAGAATATATGCCACAGAAAAGAATATTAAATATGCAGTAAACAAGAAAAAGGAAATCCACTTATTGCATCCATTGATTTCCAATAAATACTATTATGACAAAAATTCAGTTCATGTCCCTTCAATTATTTGAAAAACAGATGCAGTATTTGATAGATGAATCAATTGTTCATTCCCGTTATCATCTTTCTACCTCAGTCTTCATCAAAACTTCATGAACAACCGAATAATAACCTAAAATAACTATAAACATATAGCCTTCCGTCAACTAATGTAGAATCTCCATTACTATTAAGTCATAATTCTTATAAATAAAATCATAACTTAAACAAAATCAAAACATTGAAATGAACATAATGAGAATTAAACAAATATAAAAAATCTAGTATATTTAAAAAAGGAAAATGTAAAAAAAAAATTGAAGTTTTCCTTATTTAAATATTCTAGATATTTTTAAATTTTACAAATATTTTGAGAAAGACTCACCAAATATCAATAATAAGAGGACAAAGCCTTCCAACTACAATAAGCAATCCAATCCTGAGAGCAACCAATAATATATATGTGGTGACCAAATTAAATATTGCATTAGTACACCTGGGACCTTATCAAAAGTATTCGAAACTGTATTTTAAGTATTCTAAAAGTATTCTGAACTGCATTTAAAATACACTACAAGGAGCCAGGCTCTGTCAGAAATGGGGTGTGGCTAAGGTATTCCTTCACCCTCCAGTATGGCCACAAACCGCTACAGAGCACATAAAATCACGATGCTGATAAGGGGCTACATCAGAAATGGGCAAGGCTAATTTATTTCCCACGCCTTTCCAACATGCCGCCAAGCCCCCTACAGAGTGCTGTGACATCACGGAGCTTTGTAGAGAATTGGACCTTGGACCTGGGTGAATACTGTCCAGCGTGGATTAGGTTGCAAGTCTTTAGTGCTGATCCCCTGCTTGCATGTATGGAGTCCTTAAAGAATGGTTTTTATTAGCACAAATAAGGGAAGTATTGTGGCTAACTTGCACCTGAGCCAATTTAACACCCAGGTTTGTCCCAGGACAGGAGAGGAACAGGGATGGGTTAGAGCCACCTTTTCTTTCCTTACCCTACCGGGTGCTTTTACACACACAGCAGCCCTGGCGCTGCTCCGCTGCACCCCAGGGTGGACTGTCCATCTAAAAGTAGGCCTCCAGAACTGTAGGCAGAGCAGAGTCCTCTCCAGTCCTGATTGCAGTGCTTTGGAACATCCAGAAGCACCACCAGTGGAGTGGGCTGCCCAAGGCAGAGCTGCCGTCTGTCTACTCAGTGGACGACTGCTGCAGCTCCATTCTCGGCCAGGCTTGCCTTGGGCAACACCATAGAGTTGCAGGCAACAGCCTAGAGTGTTGGACGATCCACCTGCAACTCTGTGGTATGGGGGAGGGGAAATTCTACATGGGCAGATTGTGGGACACGGCAGTCACTGGATCTGTTTAAACCCAACCCAGTCACACCTAGTGTGATGAGCATTAATTTGGCAGTTGTGGATTCATTCCTAAGAGTATATATTGGAAAAGTGCAGAATAGTCCTAAATTTGTTATCCGTTGGCATGCATCCATTTATATTCTTGCATTCTGGCCCTTTAGAATAAATGGACAGCTGGTAGCTTTGAAAGTCATCAGCATGAAAACAGAGGAGGGAGTGCCTTTTACAGCTATCCGGGAAGGTAAGAAGCATATGACTAATCTAACTGTCAAAAAGACAATGGGTAATATGACAGCTGGCTCTAAGTGGCTGCAGGAGTAGGGCCTGGGTGAGGGTGCAGTGCAGTACTCCTGAATAGCTGGAAGGGACTGTCCCTTATGTCCATCATCTCCTAACTTTTAAAAAAAGACTTTACAAACATAACATCCTTGTTATAGCAGAGGGTTGTTTGTTTGTATTTTTAATGCAATAGGGAATCCACTTAAGTCAAACTTGCATTCTTGGTTAAATCAAAGAAATATGTTTCCTCCAGGTGTAGCAAATGTATAGTTCAGTTGGCTAAGACAAATTGTCTACCCTGATAACTTGAATTTTTAAGGTGTATGGAGTATAACCACTCAGCCAAAACTATCAGTATCTTTGAGGTTATTAATTGTTTCTTGGTGTAGTCTGTCCCCTCCAAGCTTGTAATGCAATGCAGCAGTGCCCTATTCCCCTGTCTGCATTGTAAGCCCTCCTGCTCGGGTGAATGGCAGAGACAGGAGTACTGTGCATTGCATTACAAGCTTGGAGCTCGGTGCAGAGCTTGCAGTGCATGCAGGTGCAGAACTTCTGTTTCTTGCTGGTTGGGTAAGTGGCAAACGCAGGCCTACTGCTGCACTGCATAATAGGGTTGGAGGGTATATACTCTAGGGTTTGGCCACACGTTGGAAAAAAATCATTACATTTACTCAAAAGGTATTGAAACAGGAAGAAGACAGATAATCTGTTCAGCTTCCTGTGGCTGCAGGCCTGCTTTTTATATGGCAGGCAGCCAACCAACCAACCAACCAGAAAGCTGGAGTGGGGGGGCATGGAGCAAGACTGAGGAGGGGTGTAGCCTGACCAGCACTAGATAAGGCCATTAATGCTAACCCTGGGCTCTGGCCAGAGTGCCTGGGTGGCATCAAGGCACCAGCCACCATGCTTCAGGTGCCAAGTGCTCTGGTTCAGTTAAGCTCTGGTCCTTACGAGCTGTCATCCTGCTGCAACTCCAGGATCTTTCCCGTTAGGAACAGGAAGACAGACCATTAGAAATTCCAGGTTTTTTCCTAAAATATTTTCAGACTCAGCAGACACTGAATACAAGGAAAGAAAAAAACTACCCTCACACATACTTTATGCCATAGAAACTCACAGACCTAAATGTCTTCAGCTGTCCTGGTGTTCTTGATTTATGCCTTTGCTTAAGCTCTTGATTATTTCTCTCACTGCTTTAGATGTCCTCAAAGGCATAACTTCCAAAACTGTCTGTTTAAATCTACTGGTGAGACTGCTATTACAGTCTACCCTGTGGTCCCAAAGGAACCATAATCCTTTTCCACAATGAAGAAGAGAGAGAAGCAGGCAGCCTCTATGCCAATCTGCTATCTAGTATGAGTAAGATCTGCAAATGGACAAAACACTGCCGCACTTCTTTTTTTCTACTCAAGATTGCATTTCAAAGCTGCTGATGATTTTTTTTATCAACTCTCATCAGTAGCACATAGGGAGAAACCAGATGTCCCAGAATTTATAAGACAGCCCAAGAACAGAGGAGGGGGAGCATATTCTTATCTCAGTTACAACTAACCTAAATCCAGAGCTGCTCCTGTCAATGGAGCTGCTCCAGGTTCACAGCAGGATGTAACTGAGATCAGAATTGGCACATAGGTGTTTTATCAATTCTGAACAAATGCAAAGAATGCCTTAATGCCCTTTTTTTGCCAGGAAGCTTGTGTTATAGGTAAAACTGTTTTTACCATTGTTGCTGCCCTCAGTAAAGTATTAGTATGCCCCCCCCCGATCAAGCTAAGGGCTTGCTTGGTGGAGTGGGAAGGAGTGCTTCTGGTTCCCTGCTGAACAACAGCATTGCTCCCCACAGCTTGCAGTGCAAACCTGGAGTTGGCTGCTTGGTCTGTGGGCTGGGGAGGGAGCTCTTCTGTGGGGAACTAGGAATTCTTCCTTTTCTGCAGTGTAGACCAGAGGACCACGGATTTCAGAGGGCAGCCTGGGGCAGTGCCCTGCCCTCTCTTCCCCCCTCCATCTCCCCCCCATCCCCCCCCCCC
>QEPC01014514.1:4674805-4687493 GCA_003113815.1 Sphenodon punctatus
TACAACTCCCTGATCCATCTTCCATGGACTTGGAGAAAGGGGTCAAACTTGATGAACCCTTTGAGGTCCTTCCAAACCCTATGACAGATTGTATGACCTGGTACGGAGATTCTGCCAAACAGTTGAGTTAATGGGGTTATTTGTACTCAAGGCCCTTAACTGTGCTACTTCCACAGCCACTAGCAGCTTTGGGGTTAATCGATTCTTTTCCATTTCCCTAGCTTCCCTCCTGAAGGGTCTGAAACATGCCAATATTGTAGTCCTGCATGACATTATCCAGACAAAGGAGACTCTGACATTAGTCTTTGAATACATGGTGAGTGGCTGTTTCTTTCGCTTGTCATTCAGCTTAAGGAAGAGATCTGGTGACTGTAGAATGAATCTCTTAATATTTTATAGCATTATAAAATTTTCATAGCACTGAGGAAAGCGTTGTGAACAATTTCATCATGGCGAGTACAGTTTTCTCTCCATCTCCTGTCTTCTTCTTACATGCCTGTGCTCCTCTCCCTTCCCTTCCCTTCCCCCTTAGCGACACTCACATTTAAAAAGGGCTCCTTTTGCCTTCTGTTTAGTAGACTGGCAGAAATGCATTCCTTTTTCTGCTACCATGGCAA
The DNA here is from genome assembly GCA_003113815.1 of Sphenodon punctatus. Lineage (NCBI taxonomy): Eukaryota > Metazoa > Chordata > Lepidosauria > Sphenodontia > Sphenodontidae > Sphenodon > Sphenodon punctatus. The sequence goes on from QEPC01014514.1 coordinate 4,675,423, forward strand.
TGAGCTGGCAACACTGCTGTTGAGCCACAGGTTTCTCTGACGGCTGTTCTTCACAAACAAGCCCCTAACTTCAGAGTGCTGTGTTGTATCAATTGCCAACAAAACCTGTCAAGCAAACAAACTGGAAACTCTGTGAATAGAGGCTGCCTCTGCCTGCAGCTTACTGATACATTCTTGTAACGTTCTTGTGCAGCTAGTGGCACCATGGTAAAGCCCTGCTCATCCCAAAAACATGGGTCTAAGCTAGGGTGGCCATACCTCCCCTTTTAAAAGAAGACACGAAAAATATAGGGTGCAGGGCTGCACTGGAACCAATGCAGCTCTGCAACATGTATTTTTCATATGCATCCTCCTTTAAAGGGGAGGTATGACCACCCTAGTCTAAGCCCAACTACATTGGTCCTGACCCCACTGTGGTACCATGGAACTCTGGACTGGAAGGAACTATTTCAGAAAAGAGGTGGCGCTAAAGCATTTCCCCCCATCCCTTTCCAACATAGCTTTGCCCCTGCAAAGCACCAAGATGGGTATCATCAGTCTCTGGTCTCGTTGCTGGCCTTTACGCAGCTCAAGCTGTTAGTCTGGGACCTACTGCATAGTACCTCATCCTAACAGAGGACTTGTACATGCTTAAATGGTCCCTTCCAGCCTGAAAACTGTTCTGTTCTAAGTGTTGTGCTGTCTCGGGCCCTAAATAGAGTGTGACTTACCTGGGTGACAAAATTAGCGTTGCACATTATATTGTATACCAGCCATCTCTCTCCCCCCACCCCCCGGTTATTTTGACGTTTATGTAAGATCTGGCTGTTCCGCCAGGCCTTTGGCAAGGGGTAGGGGTTGGGTGGGTGGGGTTGGGGGGGGAGGGAGTTCTCTTTCCCTGGATAATGTGGGATTTTTAACTTTTAAATGTTTTATTGTTTTAATGTTTTTTTTATATTTGTTGTTCGCTGCCCTGTGGGCAGGAGGGGTGGGATAAACATTTTTATATAAATAAATAAAATAAATGATAGGGACTCTATCATTATGCCCGTGTCATACAGCAACTAAAAGGCCTGTGGATTAGGGTGCATACTGCATTCCTAGACTGCGTCTCAGTTTGTCTCAAATTCTGTTTCTTTCTCCTCCCCTCCATACTTTATTTAGCACATGAACTTGGCTCAGTATATGGCTCAGCATCCAGGAGGACTTCATCCTCATAATGTCATGGTGAGTCAAGGGACAAACATCTCTTAGAACATTGGTTCTCTACCTTTTTGGGCTCAGGACTCATTTATAATCCTTGATATCTGCTGTGAACCAGTAAATGTAGTATAGCACATGTGGCATTCATTTAAAAGTCTGTTTGTGACCCTTTGACGTGTTTGTGCAATGGAATGTAGGGCTGGATCCCAGAGGTTGAGAAACACTGCTTTAAAGCATGACAAAGATAGTTATATTCTATTATGAAACATTTTTGTAAATGCTGGTGTACTAACAACAGCTTAAAATCTCTGGTAATACATAAATAACTAAAACATTTGTCAAATAGTTGGGAGAAAGGAATTCTTTTTTAAAGATTTAACCTCTCCTCCCCTTTAATTCAAGACTGAAAAAAAACTTTCTGGTCTCAAAGGGTTTTTAGGGGGAGGTATGAGCAGGGAGGAGAGGAAGTAGGGGTTGCACTGGCTTAAGGATTTAAGAATCAGAGCCTGAATATTTGCCATGATTCCGAGGTTAAAAACTCAGGAAAAAAATTAACACCTGACTACCTCATGTTCTTTGGGCCTTTCTTATACATCAAAGAGCTAAAGGGGATGTGGAGAATGGAGTTTTATCTATGCTACAATACTGTTCATGTGTGTACTGACCAATTACTTCTGCCTTACTGTGCTTTATGAAACATAGTTCTCCAGGTAAAAAGGAAAATTGGCTAGACTTACCTGGGAATTTTCCTTCTCTGTGTCTCCCTGGACAGCATTCCACTTTTGGGTTTTCCAGTCTCTGGTCAGGAGAAGGCAGAGGAAAACACAAAACTGGTCCTGGCTAGTCACTTCCACCAGTCAGCTAAATTACTTCCAAAGCTATACAGGCCTGAACAGGAAACAAACCCTGTGGAGGATATCAAAGAATGATCACATATGGAGAATTGAACAGATTCATGTTTTATTAACCAAAACCCAAAAACATAGCAGCAGAAGTCAACAATGGGAGCTGAGCACACTGCACTGCCAGTGAACTAGAAATAATAAGAACAATAATAGTAATAATGGAGCTAATACTCATAATACTAATATTCATAATATTGTGACTGTGTCACAGTCCCTTGGACAGAAATGGAATGCTGTCGAGGCAGACACTTGGAAGGAAAATTCCCAGGTAAATCTTCCCAGTTTTCCTTTCTCCTCATTTCTTTCTGGACAGCATTTCTCTTTTGGGATGTAACTGAGCAGTACCCCATCCCAAGGGCAGGACAGACTTAGCGACACTGACATCATTATCCCCAGTTCTACCCTTGTTTAAGGCAGAATTGCCTGCAGGACCCGTTGGCCAAAGGGCACCTCAGTAGAGACTTGAGCTTGCACGTTATATTGCCGAATAAAGGAGTGGAGGGGAGGCCAATGTGCGTGCCCAGGCCTGCAGATTTCCTCATATAAGGAACCAGCTTTAAAAGCCCATGAAGTGGAGGCACTTCAGAGGGAGTGTGGGGGTGCTGGTCGCTGTGTATGCTTCAGTAATGCATGCCCTTAGCCACCCTGACATAACTGCCTGGGAGTCCTTGCTTTCCCTATTGGAGGGCCCATATGTAATGAATAAAGCTTGGGATACCCAGAACTCTGAGGTTCGGGACATGCAGAACTCAGGTCCTCTGTCCACGTCTAGCATGTGGTAATCAGCCTCTTTGGGGTGGGGTGGGACAGAATGATGGTAGGGAGATGTCTTGACTCCTATGGAAGGTAGAATTGACCTTAAAGATGAAGAACATAACATAAGAATATAAGTAGTGCCATACTGAGTCAGACCAATGGTTCATCGAGTCCAGCATTCCATCTCTGACAGTGGCCAATCTTGGTTGTTTGAGAGAAATACCAAACAGTTCACAATGGGCATTCTATTCCCTGTTGTTCACTCCCAGTTCCTGACAGTAAGAAGTTACATTCCCCAAAGACGTAGAGATCTAAAGATGTAGATGTAATGGCTAAGTGCACAGTACTTGGATCAGGAGGCAGGGGTGGGGACCCTGGCTCATGTCTCGCCTTAGCCAGAAACTCACTGAGTGACCTTGGGCTAGTCACAATATTCTCTCAACCTAACCTACCTCACAGGGTTGTTGTGAGGATTAAAAGCTGTGTTAATTTGTTATACGTGAAGCACTCCAAGTGCCTTGGCATGTGTGTGCTATATACAAATAAAGAGGATGATTTATTATTATTATTTATTATTAAACCTACTTGGCTAATAGCCATTAATGGACCTACTCTCCAAGAACGTATCCAATCCTTTTTTAAACCCAGCTATACTGCTGGCCTTGACCATATCCTCTGGCAACAAATTCCACAAGTCAATTGTGCATTAATTGAAAACATACTTTCTTTAGTTGTTTTTAATCTACTACCAGTTAGTTTCATGGAGTGAAAATGAATTGAGGATTTCAGTGTATTGTCCACAATGACTCTAAGATCCTTTTCCTTAGTGGTAATAACCCCTAATTTAGAACCCAACGTTGTATACGTATAACGTGGATTATTTTTCCCTGTGCATCACTTTGCACATGTCAACGTTAAATTTCATCTGCCATTTAGATGGCCAGTCACCCAGTGTCCCAAGATCTTTCTGCAATTCTTCACAGCCACTTGTGTTTTAACTAGCTTGAATTACTTTGTGTCATCTGCAAATTTGATCACTTCACTTTTTACTCTTTTTTCAGATTATTAATAAATATATCTTAAACAACATCAATCTAAGGAGAGATTCCTGGGGCACTCCACTATTTACTTCTCTCCATTGCAAAAACCGACCATTTAGTCCTACTCTTTGTTTCCTATCCTTTAACCAGTTACCAATTCATAAGACACAGCCTCCTATCTCATGACTACTTAATTTCTTCAAGAGTCTCTCATGAAGGACCTTATCAAATGCCTTCTGAAAATCCAGATTCACTATTTCGAATCGACTGACTCATCCCTATCCACTTGCTTATTTACATCCTTCAAAAATTCTAATAGATTAGTGAGGCAAGATTTCCCTTTGCTAAATCCATGTTGACTCTTCCCCATTATGCTCTGTTTATCAATATGCCCAGTAACTGTTTTTAACAACCATTTCCACCAGTTTTCCTGGCACCAACATCAGGCTCACTGGTCTGTAGCTTCCAGGATCACCTTTGAAGCGCTTTTTAAATATCAGCGTTACACCTCCAATCCTCAGGTACAGTGACAGATTTTAGCAAATAACGTACGCATTACCAGTAGTAGGTCTGCAATTTCATACTTGAGTTCTTTCAGAACTCTGAGGTGAATAACATCTGGTCCTGGTTATTTGTGACTATTTAGTTTGTCAACTTGCTCTAGAACCATTTTGAGTCACTTCGATTTGTGTCAATTTTTTCCAATTCATCACCCACAAAAAATGGTGTGGGTATCTCCCCCAACATCCTCTGCCGTGAAGACTGAAGCAATATGGTCCCCCACCAAACACAGGGGACTTCCAAAAGGGCACTTCCAGTCAACCACAGAGGCCGCTTCAGGATCCGGGTGGTGAGGCGGTCTCTCAGATAGGTGGGGCTCAGACCATCTAGGACTTTTTAGGTTAGCACCAACACCTTGAATCAGGCCTGGAAGACTATAGGCAGCCAGTGCAGTAAACTGAGCACCGGTATTATGTGCTCTTGGCAGCCCATCCCCTTAAGGAGGTGGGCCGCCGCATTCTGCACCAGCTGCAGCCTCCGAACCATCACCATGGGTATCTACTCTCCCTTTGGGAGCATCCTCCAGTATCCGTAGCCCTCTTGGAGGGCTTCTGCCCTAGTAGATTCAGATATTTTTTGCCCGCTCTCCCTAAATTTGACTTTGATCAGGCTTAATTGGACTAATGCCTCCTTAGACTCACCTGTGCTAAATGCTGGGTGCTGGCTAGCCCAGGAGCTAAGCCTGCTGAAATTTACCCTACTCACTATCCTGCCACACAAGTATTTTGGTTCTGTACCATGTTTACTTTTAACCAAATATTCCTTATACAAAAATTGTAACGCTAAAGGTGAAAATAAACAGGCAATAGCCCTCAGCAGTCCCGTGTTCAGTCTGGGCAGTCCCTGCTCACGGGGTTTCGTGTGGCAGACCCAATACACAGGCAGGTGCCACTCTCCACCTGCCATCACCCCTCCCTCATGATTCACAGCTGTGGGGAATTCTGGGTCCAGAAAGTCCCCCCTGCTGTTTGCTTCCTGTTCTTTTGTTTTTGCCTTTTGGAGCACTGTTTTTGAGGATTCCAAAGAGAAACTAAACAGTAGAAGCCGAGGGAGAGTGATGAGCGCACTTGCTGCTCTGGCCACTGGGACCACTCTAAGTGCTTTGCCCGCACTGAGGCTGTGTGCGCCCTATAGATGGGGGCAGACACATGGGCAAACATTGGCCCATATTGGCCCACACAGTGTCTCCATGATGCCCCAGGACTCCACCGTGAGTGGAGGCTCTGTGGAAGCTGCTTGGCACATGGGAGTACGCATCTCGCGGCCACCTAATAACAGGCAGCGAGCACAGGTTGAACACCTTCCTGGTGTGGGCTATTGCCCTGCTTTATAAACACGCTAAAAGGCAAATTGCACCATGAGCAGAGACCATGATCTTGATCCACAGTCTATGCAATGCACAGACCAGCCTCATACTTTGCATACACACATAGTGCTGCCACCGCTGTCTGAGAGACTGCACTGCCGCCTGAGTCCACTGTTGCAGCTCTGCCAAGCTGCCATCATGCTCAAAGCCCGAGTGGGGAGAGAGCTTTAAGTGTGATGGTGGTTGGGCAATTCGGCAGAGGCAGGGCTGTGGTGAAAAACCCGCACGGGCAGTGGTGGACTCGGGCTGGGAATGCAGCTCGCACCCTTCCCCTCTGCTTGGGAGGGAGGAGAGGGCTTTGAGCTCCTCTATCAGCTGAGCCCCAGCTGTTTCTGGTGCCACCATTGGTGGTGTGTGCTCACCAGCCCATGCGTACCTTGGATCGGCTTCTGAGTTTGCACAGCATCCAGTACAATCCGGGTTTCTCAGCACTACTGACAAAATAACTTGTCAGACAAAAATAACTTGACCTGAAACTTAATTTAGCTAGATGAGGTAAGCGTTATACACTACCTACCCCCTCAACATAGTTAAATGGAGTTTAAATTTGTTATTATTATTATTATTATTATTTATTATTGTTATAATAAGTATTTATTCAGCGCCAGCAATGTACCCAGCACTTTACAAAGAATAAGATAGATACGGTCCCTGCCTGAGGGCTTACAATCTAAAGACAGGGAGGTGAGACAGGGAAGGGGGAACAGAGGGAGAGACAAGGGATGCAACATTCGTGAGGATGCGAGAGCTCAGGTACCCGTTCTTGGCTTGGTTTCAGTAAGTTAGGAGTTTGCAGATAGCAGGTGGGGGATAAACCTGAGTGGGGATGCTTAGCAGGAGTTACGAAGGGCAGAGCAAAAGAGGTGGGTTTTGAGGAGGGATTTGAAGGTACGAAGGGAGGGGACAAAGCGAATGTGGGCAGGGAGGGAGTTCCAGACATTCGGGGCAGTGAGGGAGAAGGGACGAAGGTGGTTGGGGGAGCAGGGGAGGTGTGGGAGGGTGAGGGAGGAGATGGAAGAGGAGTGGAGTGCTCAAGCAGGGGTTCGGAGGGAGAACAGGGCAGAGAGGTAGGAGGGAGCGAGGTTGTGAAGGACTTGGTAGGTGAAGATGAGGAGCTTGTGCAGAATACGCTCAGGAAGAAGGAGCCAGTGGAGAGAGAAGAGGAGAGGCTGCATATGGCTACAGGATGGTAATTAGAGGGTTCAGAGGGATCCAGAGTGGACTTTTTAAGGATGGGAGAGACAGTGGCATGTTTAAAGGCAGAAGGGATGGAGCTGGTAGAGAGGGAGAGGTTGATGATGTGCAGGAGGGGAGGGGCGACGGTGGAGGCAATGGAGGTCAGGAGGTGGGAAGGAATGGGGTCCAGGGGGCAAGTGTCAGGAGGTGGGAAGGAATGGTTTGAGTTATTCTGTCTAGAATAGAGTAGCAATAATAATAATTCATAATAAATTTTATTTATATAGTGCCCCACTGAACAATTTAAAAGGGTACGGTAACAAGGAAGGAAAAACACATTAAAAGGAATCATCCATGGATGCTAAAAGCACCTGGAGAATAAATAAGTCTTTAGGTACTCTTTAAAGGTGAGGAGGGAGGAACTGAGATGGACATCTGAAGTGAGTGAGTTCCACACCAAGGGGTCCGCCACAGCAAAGGTGTGACTGTCTGCCGACTTAAGGCACGATGGTAGGATCCCCAAATAGTGGCTGGTTTCTAAGCACAGATAACCATCAGTACAAGGCTCAAGGAGCACGTCTCACATATAGCCAGGGCCTATGCCATTCAGGACCTTGAAAACTAAGAGTGCAGTGTTAAATTCAATTAAATTTTAACTTAAATTATCCAGCTTCCATTAAAGAAAACATTCCAGCCCCCCTTCCCTGCTTCCCCATGCAGACAAACTTCTTTTTCTTCACCTTTTCTATTCTCTTCTGTTATTATTTTTCCTTGTTTATCTTCACTTTCCTCCTCTTTTCCCCCACATAATGATCATCCGCATCAGTGTCAAGGTAACTACTGCTGCCAGGGCTGAATAGTCTGTATTCTTTGAAGCCCTGCCATGTCTTTGCTCCTGGAATCAACAGTTAGACTCTATAGAGAAGTGAGTTTTTGAAATGCCTATTTCAGTGCCAAACTATCACATGCTTAAAACACAAGGGAGACAGGGAGGGGCCTTCAAATCATTAACTGGTTTAAATATCAGAGTCCACAATTCACTGTTGCAGTTTCTCAGTCTCCTTCCTCTGCTTATGTTGCTGCCTAAGTGGTTTTCAAGATGTTTTTTTCTAATTTCTTTCACAACTACTCTGTTCTCAGTGTTTTCCTGACATGCAAAATCACACAAATCTACATAGGGTGTGTGTGTGTTTTCCCGTAGCTCTTCATGTTCCAACTTCTGAGAGGTCTGGCTTACATCAACCAACACCACATTCTTCACCGGGATGTGAAACCCCAGAATATGCTCCTCAGTTGCCTTGGAGAACTTAAATTAGCGGATTTTGGTGAGTCACTGCCTGGCACTTCTGCTACTCACAGCAATGAGTGTATGCATATGTGTATGCATCCAAAGCCACCTAAATGCATGTGACTATAATTTTCCCTGGCACTTTTCTGTGGTCAGTCTGTAAGCCTGATCCTTATCTTCCTTATATTGGTATAAATTGGGAATAATTCAGTTGTATCTAAACATTTTCCTGCTTAGCTCCATCTTGAGACTTAAATATAATTCTGCGATGGCAACAAAGACATTGAACGAATATGAAATGTCAACCAAGATCGTTATCTCATCCGCAGATGATGAAACCCCTATTTGGGGTCTTAACCCACAGTTAGGCACTCCCTAGAAGATACAGCTGGATGAAACTTGGATACCTGAGACTGGAATTAAGTCCTCTCTACACATAAAATATATAGGTCATATTCAAAACCCACTGAAGTCAATGAGAGCCTATGGTAGGGCATGCTGTCAGCCCCTTGGGAACTAAGGTCCTTTTCAAATGGGTGCCCCCTCTCCCCCCCGCACACATGTGTGGGGAGGGAGCAGCTGTAGGAATTCCGCGGATTGCTGGCGGTGGGGGGTGCCCATGGGAACACTGCGGGAAGTGGGGAGGGGGTGCCCGCTCCTGCGCTCTACCCATCACCCACTCACAGAGCAACCAGCACCAATGCTGGTTGCTCCGTGAGTGGAGGTGGGTGGAGACAGGTATGTCCCCATGGGGACAGGCACACAGCTACCTCCACCCGCTGCCAGCACACCCCCATCCCACCCCCCACTGCAGCCCATCTGAAAAGGGCCTATGAAAAGAGACTTTTAACCTGAATTAAGACTGTCAAAATGGATTACACTGCACCCATGTAAACTAGTCTGTGTTAAATTCACACTCCCTAACTAATACAGATTAGCTCCATTTCCTTATGTACACACACTCTAAAGCTCTGTTACACCACCGGCAATTACACCATTTTAAGACCTTCTTACACTCCAGAACTTGCTGAATTCCAGGGGTAGTGTATGCAAATTGCAAACTGCTTTGAGATGATTCAGGAGAACAGGATCTGGAGAAATGTAAAATGTTCTCACTGTTAATACCCATTGTCCAGGCAGCTACCCTATCACACTGGGTGGAATCATAATTAGACCTGTGTTTTTCCTGTGCTGGCAGGTCTTGCTCGTGCCAAGTCCATCCCCAGTCATACATACTCCACTGAAGTAGTAACCCTCTGGTACCGTCCTCCTGATGTGCTACTAGGAGCCACGAATTATTCTTCTGACTTGGATATCTGGTAAGAACCAATTTTGGAGTATTTGGTATCTCTCAAAGTAGATTCAAGTACAGAGCCAGCCAAGTTAGAATAACTACAAATGGAGGCCTGTGCTAAGCCTGGTGAGCAGGGCGGTGGTGTAGTAGGTTGGCTCAGCCCAGATTCTCTACAGAGCTGACACCTCAGACTCACTTTTTGGTATTCCCGAGTCATGCCCTGACTGCTTGGGCTCTTGTTCTGTCTTCAGAAAGGTGTTCCATGCACCAATTAATTATTATTATTATTATTATTATTATAATATTTATATAGCACTAGTAGTGTACCTGGCAGTGTACAGTTAGTAGTTATAGACAGGTCCCTACCCCAAAGGGCTTACAATCTAAGAGAGACAAGGAAGGGGGAGACGAGGGAGAGGTGACCATCAGGAGAGAGGTCAGAATCTAGCCTATGTCCACAGCTCTGCCTGTGGCTCAGGCATTCTCCTGAGAAATCTCAGTTCACAGTCCCCCTTTGGGAGGGGATGATTCATAAGTTCTTTTGAGACTTCACTTGCTTCCTCGGTTCCTAGTCCCATGGTGTCACCTGTGGTGCCTGGTTTATTCCTGCACCTGGTGTTTTTTTGGGAATGTTCACATAGATCTGCTCCTAGGTCATGCAACACCCTACTGAGTGGAGTCTTGCTTTCCCAACCACAAAGACTACCCCCTGCCCATAGTTCCTGAGCCCTACTAGTTCTCCACCTCCCTTCGCCTACTTCACTTGCAGGTCTGTTGTGCCCTGGACTCTTCTATAGCAGGAGCCACTAGTCCCTGCCCCAAGAGCTGGTTTCCTCGGACCTTGTGCTCTCTTGGTACCTGACCAGGCTGGCAACTCCCTCCTTAGATTTCCTAGTCTCAGGAATCCCCCTCTCCAGGGTACATAGCCCACTCCCCTCCACCCCCATTTTATCTCGTTGGGTCTCTGTCCTTGAGCCTCATAGTTCTTTAAACTGCTCACACCAGGCTGGGTCCCTAGGACCTAGGACCTCTGGTTTCCCAAGCCTCCTCACACTGGACTGGGTCTCTAGGACCCGCCTGAATTCCCTGCCCCTCTTTAGTAGGACTGGTCCCTTCTATAACAGGACCCTGCAGCTCTTGCACCCAGGACCCCTGATCCAAGAGCTGGTTCTTCCCCAAGAACTCCCTGCCTTTTGCCATTTTCCCTGGGTGGCTAACTGACCCATGGGTTCAGAAATCAGACCCAACCTGATCCAAGTCCAATTATGCTGGAACCAACATGCAGCTAGTTCCAACACAGGCAAGCCTCCGATGTCAGCCAAAGGTGGCCTTCTCTCCATGGAGTACTCTGATGGATATGCGGCCACATCAGGAAAAGGGCAGGCAAATGTCTTATCACATCCCGTTCCTGACGTACCCTGCGTCCCCACAAAGTACCATGACATCATTGCACTCTGCAGGGGAAGCGGGGGGAATGCCAGGATAGGGGAGGAGTGAAGTCTTTCACCCAGCGCTTTCCTGGTGTGCCCACATCCCCATGGAGCACTTTGAGATCACAGTGCTCCCTAGTGGGGTGGGGGGTATGTCAGGAAAAGGCATTCCCCTGTCCTTTACCTGATATGCCCCCCGATTCCATGGAGCACTGTAATATCAAGAAGCGTGGCCTGAATCCAGGGAGATTGGGCCAGGAGGGCTCCAGAACTGAGCCAAAGGAACTCTTGTGTCCAATCAGGCTCAGTTCAGTTTGCAGGGCTTTTATTTATTTATTTATAAATATTTTTTAGCTGCCCCCTCATGCCTATGGCCTCTCAGGGTGGCTTACAACAATACAATAAAATTCCATAAAAACAATATTTAAAAAACAACTTCATCAATAAATTAAAAAACAATCCCATATCCACCACCCCCACACACACACAACTACCCAACCCTCCCCATCTCCCCTCTGAAGGCCTGGGCGAACAGCCAGGTCTTGCAGGCTCGATGAAACGCCAGCAGACCTGGGGCCAGGCAGGCTTCCTCTGGGAGGGAGTTCCAGAGTCGCGGCCCAGCCACTGAGAACGCCCTCTCCATTGTAGCCCCCCGTCTCACCCGGGGAACCTCCAAGAAGGCGCCCCCAGTGGACCGAAGGGATCGCTCTGAGGCACGGAGGGTGAGGCTGTCCCCGAGGTATGAGGGGCCCAGACCATGCAGGGCTTTATATATCAATACCAACACCTTGAATCTGGCTAGGTACGCTATAGGCAACCAGTGCAGAGCACGGAGCACTGGTGTTATGTGCTCCTGTCGCCCAGTCCCCATAAGGAGACGGGCCGCTGTATTCTGTACCAGCTGCAGCCTCTGAACTGGAAACAAGGGAAGCCCCACGTAGAGCGCATTGCAGTAGTCCAGCCTCGAGGTGATGAAGGCATGGATAAGGGTGGTCAGGTCGGGCCTGGAAATGTATGGACACAGCCTCCGTACCAGATACAGCTGGCGGAAGGCGGTCTTAGCCACCGCCTCC
>QEPC01014514.1:4687551-4703446 GCA_003113815.1 Sphenodon punctatus
CCTGCTATTCCAGACGGAGACCTGAGTCCAACACCACCACCCAGACTCTGAGCCTGCTGGGCAATAGGAGGATGGACCCCCACACACAAGGGGGGCCAGAACCTCCCCCACCCTCCCCACCACCATCACCTCTGTCTTATCGGGATTTAGTTTGTCTGCTCTGCCTCATCCAATTCGCCATGGCCTCCAAACATTGGGAAAGCAATGAGACCACAGGACCTGGGTCAGTTGAAAACGAGAGGTACAGCTGAGTATCATCAGCATATTGGTGACGTTGCACCCCAAACCCTCTCACGATCTCCCCCAGCGGCTGCATATACACATTAAACAATAATGGAGACAAGATCAAACCCTGCGGAACGCTGCAGAATAAGGCCCGGGGGCTTGATGTTTCAGCCTCCAGCACCACCCACTGGCTTCTCCCCTAGAGGAATGAGCGGAACCACCCTAGGACAGTCCCATCCAGATCTCGCAACCATCTCAACAGCAGCCCATGGTCCACAGTGTCAAAAGAGGTCGAGAGATCTAGCAGGATCAGAAATGTCAAACATCCTGCGTCCATCTCCCAGCGGAGATCGGCCACCACGGCCACCAACCCCATCTCAGAACCATAGCCAGGGCGGAACCCAGATTGAAAAGGGTCAAGGAAACTGATGTTATCCAAATCCACCTGGAGCTGCAGTGCCACTGCCCGTTCAATAACCTTCTCTAAAAAGGGAAGATTAGAGACAGGTCGGTAGCTGGCGAGTGTGTCCACATCCAAAGATGGCTTCTTCAGCAGGGGGTGCACCACCACCTCCTTGAGACTGGGCGACAACCTCCCCTGCCAAAGGAGAGCTCCCAGGGAGCTCCCAGCTGGAGATCAGCACTTTCCCAGGTCTTTATCCCTCAGCTTCATGTCAGGTAATCAGTTCCCTTCCGGTCACCTGCTGCTTCCATTCATCCAACAGCTCTCACTTGGGCTAACTGCTACTTCACAGCACATTAACCTTTAGGTGCCTAGACTCCCTGCCTGGCAGGGTGTCCTCTAGCCATGGGCCAGCTTCTGCAAGGACTTACCTGTAGCACTGTACTTCTGGTGTTATAAACTAGTGGAGTTACCCTAGCATTGATTTTGGTCCTTGATAACAAATTTCAGTCCTGACTGCGAAAGAACTGCTGGCTAGATCAGGAGTGTTTTAAGGATAGTTGGTGCTAGTCAGGTAGATCTTAAGAGCATTTGGATTTCTGTTTCTCTGGCACTTCATATCTGTCACCAAAAATGCGCCTAGCTACACTTTGCAATTCATATAGGCAAGTCCCCTTGTTCAGTCTATGCAATTATGCAGGTTTGCAGAATGTCATACAACATTCCTGTTAGTGTCCCATTACTCCCGCTTATTGTTATGACTGTTTCTATACCTGATGCTGAGCTCTGTAAAGGCAGGCAAAACCACTCTACTGCGGGGCTGAATCCCCTACAGTTGGGTCTAGCTAACACATTGAAAATCCTGCAAGAACCACACACACACTCACCAGAAGGTTCCGCCTAGCTGTGGTGAAAAACAAGGCAGGTACCTTGTCTAGCAGGCAGAGGTTTTATTGAAGAAACGTCGGCTGTGCTGGATCTCGAGGACAGTACAGGAAATCAGAAGTGCTTGGTTCATTCCCTTCTCAGAACTGCTGCCAGTTTACTGCATTAAGTTGCCAATGTGGAGAACAAACTTGTTTTAATGTCTCCCAGCTGTGCAGAGCTGATCTAAGCTATAATATTACTTTATTGCTATTTCTTTACTGGATTCCGATCTACTACCTTATTTCTAGCTGGGCAAAACAAAGACCAGTGAGGACTGCTCCTTGGTGAAAAAAGTGTCTGCCAAACTCAGGCTACAGTTCTACTACCTTCTGTTTAAAAGCTTTTTTTTCAGTTCCATGCAGCTGGGGTATCCCCTGCCACTGGCATTTTAGCTGCAAATACCTGAGGAACGTGTTGCATAATTTTGATGTCCTGTGTCTCATAGGACCAGTGGTGCTGGAAATGGAGTCTTGGCCTGACCCAAGTCTAAATTCTTCCAAGGCCTGACTCCGTCTGGCATGGGGTGGTCTCACTACTCCAAAAAAGGCAGTAGGATGAAGCCATAGGCTTATGCTATGTCCTGGCCACATCTAACATGGACATACCTTTTTATGGAGTGTTATGACTTCCCAGAACTCCACAAGGGTTAGAGCCCGCCCCCCTGAGAGCGCAACCAACCCAATCTGAACCTGGCCCTTTCAGTGTTTAGTCCTGTGATGTCCAGGATGGGATGCTCAGGCCTCAAGCCAGAATGACTGCAAAAATGAGGAAGGCCTTTTGGCCCCTTCCGTGATCCATGGAGAGCGGAGAAAGCTCTGGAGCGACATCACAGCATTGGCATTGGCCTTCACTTTTTCAACATAGCCCTGTCCTTTTTTTAGCTTTGTGATGTCACAGCATTCAGGAAAAGAGTGTGGCTACATTTGTATAGGGAAAGATAATTTCTGGGCTCTTGAAGTTAATGCAGGCAGGGTAAGACTGGGAGGTCCAGCCTAAACACACCTATAGCTTTGATTCTTCAAAGTAAGAGGGATGCTCCTTTGGCCTCCTGGAGCTGGCACTTCTGCATAGCAGATAGGACCATAAGAATGCAAGTAGTGCCATACCGGGTCAGACCAATGGAAAAAGAACCATTCCCTATTTACTCATTCAACACCACTCATAAGTAGTGCGATACTGGGTCAGACCAATGGTCCATTGAGCCCAGCACCTGTCTCCGACAGTGACCAATCTTGGTAATTTGGAAGAAGTCACAATGGGGCAATCAAATCAAATCTATTTATTGGGCATGACCGATGATCATAGCCAAAAGGAGCGAACAATAGTAAACCATAAAACTCCAACAAAACGTAACAGTACTACAAATCTCAAATAAAACAAATACAAAAGAACCTACATAAAACGCTGGGACATACCCAGAGCAAAGAAGAAAAAGGAAAGGAAAAAACTCCCCTCTCCTCCTTCCCCATTGTTTCTGTTTCCCATTACAACCTATAAACATACCTGCTAAGGTCAATTAAGATCGATTGCTATCTTACAGCGTATATTGTATTCTAAATTGGTATGAGTTGCTAGATATATTGCCCAAGACAGCAATGGAGCCAACAATCTTCTTAGCCATTTAAAATAAAACTTTCCCAAACATATTACAAGCACAGAGAGAGTTCCACAGCATAGTTCCAGACTTGTTTAAAGCATAATTACCTGGAACATTATATAATTTAGCCTCCAACCCCCAGCCCTTTAAACTTCCCAGAGGGTACATGCTTATAGCAATCATCAATCATTAGTTTAGAGTGAACCCACATACACTTTCGGAACCAAATTAGAATAGGGCTCTAAAAACATCCAAAACCACCTCCTTAACCCTCATACAACAATCATAGTCCCATCAAAAGTCATCCGTGTCCCTTTTTGGTTGATTTTGACCACAGAAGTCCAAGGAGATCAGATCCAAACATTTGGGCCCGGTAGATCTTTATTTCATCATCCCCCAAGAGCTGACATCTCCAGTGTGCCATCAGCGAATCCCGGCTCCTTCACCTTTAGATTCAGTTGAAGGTTCCAGCAGATAGAGGGTCCTTAGACAAAGTCCACCAGAAATTCAAAACCAAATGGACATAATAAGCAATTGCCATAGTAACAAATTGGCAAATCAGCAACAGTCAATCCCACAATCAAGTCCAGTTCCTGCCCCCAGAACCCCAAAATTGTAGAAAGTTTGCTCTCAAGACAAAAGCCTGGAGTTAAAAATTTTCAGTTGCCGCAGTAATCTCAGGAGATAGATCTTCTAACAAAAACTTTCCCAATTCGCAGATAGATCTGCAATGGGGCAATCGGTTCCCTGTTGTTCACTCCCAGCTCCCGACAGTAAGAGGTCACGTTCTCCCAAACCTACCCGGTTAATAGCTGCTAATGGACCTATCCTCCAGAAACTTGTTCAACCCATTTTTAAACCCAACTATACTACTGGCCTTGACGACATCTTCTGGCAACAAATTCCACAACCTTGTGTATTAAGTGAAAAAATTAATTTCTTTTATTTGTTTTAAATCTACTACTTGTTAGTTTCATGGTGTTCTAGTACTATTTGAGAGGGAAAATAACCATTCCCTATTTACTCATTCAGCACCACTCATGATTTTATAAACGTCTATAATATCCCCTCTCAGTAGTCTCTTCTTGAAGCTGAAAAGCCCTGACATAGCTATCTTCTCTTCATAGGGGAGCTGTTCCATGTCCTTCATCATTTTTGTTGCCATGCTCTGTACCTTTTTTATTTCTACTATGGCCCTTTTCACAGACACTCTAACACTGATAAAATGGGTGTTACATTTTATTATACATGTTGCAGGGCACCCATAGAGCACACCTGCAGTCCTGCAACATGTATAATAAAATGTAACACCCATTTTATCAGTGTTAGAGTGTCTGTGTGAAAAGGGCCCACATCTTTTTTGAGATGGGGTAACCAAAACTGCACACAATACTTAAGGCGTAGTCTCACCATAGATTTATATAGAGGCATTATGATATTTTCAGTTTTATTCTCTATTCCCTTATGAATAATTCCTAACATTCTGTTTGCTTTTTTGACCGCCATCACACACTGAGCTGAGGATTTCAATGTATTGTCCACAATGACTCCAAGGTCCTTTTCCTGAGTGGCACCTCTTAATTATAGAACCCAGCATTGTGTACATATAGTTTGGATTATTTGTCCCTATGTGTATCACTTTGCACTTGTCCACATTAAATCTAGATGCCCAGTCGCCCTGTGTCGCAAGATCCTCCTGCATTTCCTCACAGTCCGCTCATGTTTTAACTACCTTGAATAACTTTTGTGTCATCTGCAAATTTGATCATCTCACTCCGCTCTCTTTTCCAGATAGTTAATTAATATATTAAACACCACTAGTCCCAGTACGGATCCCTGGGGCACTCCACTATTTACCACTCTCCATTGTGAAAACTGACCATTTACTCCTACTCTTTGTTTCCTATCCTTTCACCAGCAGTTACCAATCCACAAGAGGACACTGTCTTCTATCCCATGACTTTTTAATTTCCTCAAGAGTTTCTCACGAGGGACCTTATCA
The DNA here is from genome assembly GCA_003113815.1 of Sphenodon punctatus. Taxonomy (NCBI): domain Eukaryota; kingdom Metazoa; phylum Chordata; class Lepidosauria; order Sphenodontia; family Sphenodontidae; genus Sphenodon; species Sphenodon punctatus. The sequence continues at coordinate 4,692,706 of QEPC01014514.1, forward strand.
AACACTTTCTGGAAATCCAGATACACTATATCAACTGGCTCACCCCTATCCACATGCTTATTTACACCCTAAAAAAAATCCATTAGGTTAGTGAGGCATGACTTCCTTTTGCTAAATCCATGTTGACTCTTCCCCATTAAGCCATGTTTTTCAGTATACCCAGAAAGTCTGTTCTTAATAATCGTTTCCACCATTTTGCCCAGCACAGACATCAGTCTTTCCAGGATTGCCTCTGGAGCCCTTTTTAAATATCGGCATTACGTTCGCTACCCTCCAGTCCTCAGGTACAGTGGCAGATTTTGTATAAAGATTAAATCTTGTATAAAGATTTAATGCTGTTCTCTACAGCACAGTATAAATCAGGGGTGGGGAACGTTTCCCTCCCAGGGACCACTTTTAAAAATAGTACAACCTCAGAAGGCCACATAGAAGTTGGGGGTGTAGGTGCTTGAGTGGTGTGCTCAGGAAGAGGAGGTCCAGATCATGCATCTGTTCTTGTGTGCATGTCCTCATCTCTGCTTCCTTACCCTGAACTCAGTTTTTCAGTGCTTGGGAGTAGGAACTGGATAGGGCCATGTAAAAACTACTTCATTTGGCCCCGGGGCCTGAGGTTCACAACTACTGGTATGAATCAAGTACTTTGAGCCTCACAAAACTAGATTCCCAATATAGGCCTCATTGCTATAACATCTATTAACACTCAAAGTATTTGCCTTTAAGAGAGATGTCATGCTGAGAGAAAGGAGAGTACTTCACTGAGCTCCATTCACTATCTTCCTCTAACAAGAGTCATTTATTATCCTGAAGAGTACTGTGTTTAAGTTCAATTTTTCTCTATTAGGAAATAACAGGAATTCATGTAGATGTTTGAGAAAATTATCTTCCTTTGGATTCTGCAATTTACATGATGTTGGGTCAGACTGCCCTTTAGCAATGGCATGTGACAGTGGGTGTTAAAGCCTTGGCTTACAGGACCCTATTATATAATAAAAGGAAAGTTCAGCAATTCATGCATAATGTGTGTGAGTAGCAATGCTGCCAGTGGGAGGTGGAGGCACAGGGAAAGCGAATGGGGCCCTGAATAGGTTGAGAGATGTAGAGCACTAGCTCTTGAACTAGCAAAGCTTCTTTAATCTCTCGGTATCTTTTCTCTTTCCTCCTTCCCCCTGCTCCTTTCTGAGACCTAAGATTCAGTCATGGGACTTCAGGGAGACTAGTAGAATGTTTCTGAAGATTACACTGGGCAGCAGGGAGACTTTTTTTAAAGCACAAACTTCTTTGTTCATGCAGAGGACTGGTTTTAGACAGTTGTTGTTTTTAGGAGTGCCTAAAGCCGGCTCTGCTGTATATCTTGTTTTCAGGCAACTCTCTCCAGTACCAAATATTATAATGGAACCTGATCTGTGGTTCCTTCCTGAAGGATTTTGCATCACAGTACCCTATTGTTTATTGTTTGCTTTGGCATGGATGTCTGCTCAGCTCCACCACAGAATATTGAAATCGAAAAAATTCACTACAAGATGGTTCTCCTGCATAGAGAACATACAAGGACATACGGTCGAAGAAGAATCAAGATCTTACCTGGTAGACTACAACATAATAAAGGACATTAAAAACATCCTGACGGAGCATGTTATTTTGTTAGTAGATTTAGGAATGTATACTGTTGAATGTTTAATGTTTTTTTTTAAATAATAAAATTTTGATATATTACCCCCCAAAAATATATATATTGAAAAAAGAAACCAGGAAGTGAAACCAGGCAAGACAGGAAACGTGTAATCTTATGGGCTTGATTCTGATTTTGCGTGCACTAGCTTCATACTGTTCTAACTCTGGATTTTCACAGTTACTTTGCTTTACATCAATACAAACGAGATCAGCACCAGGTCCATATTCAGATGCTTTCACACTGCTGTAAATTGTATGAGAGACAAAGTACTTCAGATGATATTTTATTGGACCACTTTCTGCTGGTGAGCGTATGCAAGCTTTCTGGTCACACGAGAAACCTTACTCTGACAAGTAAAAGTTCAGAACTATAGAATGAACAATGCAAGGCAGCTATTTATATGAATGCAGTCATTTAGGTGGGTGCTGTTAGGGAAAAAAGTCATTAACATTTCAAACATTTAAATACAATAAATTGCAAGGCAATTCACTGCAGCCAATTTAATTATTGTCATTTACAATTAGTGTCATTGAGAGGAGACTCAGGCCCTCCAACCACTGAATAGTCACAAATGGAACAGAAGAGTTCCCCATTGCATGTCTCCCTCATGGAAGGATTTGTGTTTGATCCCACCTACTTGTTTCCCCACTGTGCGAAATACCCTTCATCTCCATTGGTTGTTCCAAAGGTAACGCTGCAGAACAGAAACCCTTTGAGAAGCCTGGATATATGAAGGGGCAGGGGAGCCTCAAGAATAAAAACTGAAGAACAAAAAAATTCAAGAAAAACAGTGAAAGAGAAATAAAAGAGAAAAGAAACTGTTGTGTGACTCAGCCTAAGTCTTAGAAATATTTAAAATGGGGCTTTAAGAATCCTGGGTAGAAGAGTAATTGGGATGGACACAGACTATGCACAAAAAAAGATACAGAAAATCAAGAAAGGGAAAAAGAGGGGACTGTAAATGCATTTAAACACTTTTAATGGCATGCTTAAAGTTACAAATGCAAAAATGGTCATTTCAGAATCATCTCTCTCAAACTGAAGAACAAAGTGTTATTTCAACTATAAGAGCATAAGTACTACCGTACTGGATCAGACCAATGGTCCATCACACCCAGCATCCTGTCTTCAACAGTGACCAATCTCTGAATGGGAGAAATTACCTCATGTAATGTAAATTTATTATCTTTATTGGCAGGGATGATCAATTTCTTTACACCTGGTCAGTAGATTCAACAATGACCTCAAGTCTGACTCAGCCTGTACTAGGCGTGCACAGTGGTAGCTGCCCCTTTCCTCCCTTCCAATATTGGTGGGCCAATATTGTGCATCCCTGGAGAACCAGCTGAGAGCTCTGTGCTCTATGGGACAGACAACTGGCTGCCGTGAACCTTCCTCTCCTACCCCTCCAGTGTGGAAGGAAGGATGCAGAAAGAGGTCAGCTAAGTGGGTGAGCAGCTAGTGGCCCCATACCACGCACAACCCTTGGTATCCAGTGTGGAGAGAAGGGAGGCACAAGAAGCAGGGCAGCAAGTCGGGAGGTCCACTGGGATCCCCATAAAACATGGTATTCTAAGTGCCTAGTGCCCACCTTGCCCTAAGGTTAGCTCTGCCCTGATCATTTGAGCTAAAATCGAATCTGCGCTAGTGGCAATTGTAGTAGAACATGCAGTCTCTCTGGTCAAGTCACAGAGGTAGAATTAGAATGTACAAGAGGAACGTCCTTATCTAGACACCCTTTAATCCAGGCAAAAAGTGTGTCCCCCACGGTGTCTGAATAAGAGGGTTTCCATTGTATACCTTCATTTACAAAGAGCAGCATGTTCTCACTCACTCCCCTCTGCAGTAGCACTGATGTTCTGACCAGTAGAGAGCAAACACCCTTCTCCACATACCTCTGCATCCTCCTCCTGATGGGTAGTTCTACCATTGACCGATAGGAGGCAGATGACTAATTTTCTGCTGCGCCTGTCACTGGAACTACCCAGCCACTTCTGCAGTCCGTCATCTGCCTCGAGACTGGTAGGACGCACCTTCGGATCCTCAGGACTTTTAATTTTTTTTAAAGGAAAGAATGAGAATTGACGGGGCAGCGATCCCAGACGCGGTCTCGGGTTTCGCTTGTAGGCCGATTGATTTCTAAGCTCCAGCCGGCTCCCTTGCACTGCGCAGGGGAGTGGGGGATGCCATTCAGCCTCCCGCCTAGCGAGAGGCTCCAAGTTTGGTGCTCCCCCCGCCTCAGGACGGGGGTCAGCGCGGCTCGATCCCATCCAACAACAAGAAGCCAAGGTTTGGGGGGAAAAAAAAAAGTCATGAGTTCAGCCGGAAAGGAGCCGGTTTCCCCCCCCCCCCCGCACCCGTTAGCGGGGCAGGAATGGCAGTGAATGAAGGAGGCCCCCAGGACATGCAGGGTCCCTCCCTAGATACAATACCCCAAACCATGGGCGAGATTTTGGTCTCCCTAAGGGAGCTGTCCCGGCCTAAGTCAGGGGGGAAGAGAAAAAGGGACCCCCCTCCCCCCTCGGGCAAGGCCTCCCTCCTCAGGGCGGGAAAGCCCAGAGCGCTGGGAAAAAAGGGCAAGGCTCCACTAGGGGGAGCCAGGGCCCAGTTATTGCTCTCTCCTCGGGGCTCTGAGGAGGATGAGCAACTAGAGGGTTCCAATCAGACCTTTAGGTCTAAGACTCTGATCGGTTCAGACTCTGACTCATCGGTTTCAGGTACAGGGTCTGATCTGAAAGAGGGGGAATGCGTGGATTCCTCTATGGACCCCAGAGATAGGGACAGGCATTTTCCCAATCAGTGCAGAGAGGAGCTTATGGGGCATGTGATCAAAACCCTCCAGCTTAAAGAGAAGCCTTCTAAGGAGACCACCTCGGATTCGCAGGAGGAGGAAACAAGGGAGTTGATCCCCACCCTGCACGGCAGGGATCAGGGCCTACCCCTAGACAAGGCTTTTGAAAGATTGGTGCTGGAGGAATGGAGGCACCCAGACAGGGCTTTCAAAATGAACAAGGCACAGGACTTGCTTTACTCCTTTTCTAGGAGAAAGGAGTCTCTCTTTAAGAGCCCCAAAATAGACGCAGCGGCGGCCTCACTTGCTCGTCAGACTGTGTTCCCCACTGAGGGAGACTGTCATCCTAGGGACCCTACAGACCGGGGGGTGGACTCTGCTCTCAGGAGGGCAGTGGATTGCAATGCAGTTTCCCTGAAGGTCAGCATTGTGGCCTCTTATGTCTCCAGGGCGCTCATGTCATGGATGCAGGAGGCCCAGGACCCTGATCTATCGGAAAGGAAGTTACAAAGGCTGTCTTCCCTCATCTGCTTGGCTTCTGCCTTTTTAGTGGCTGCTACGACAGATGCCCTGGTCTTGTCAGCCAGATCCATGGCCAATGAGATAGCAGCCAGACGTAGGGTTTGGCTGCATTCTTGGCAGGGAGACGCTACAGCCAAGAACCTCCTAACTTCGGCCCCTTACAAGGGCGCCAAGCTCTTTGGGGTTTGCCTAGATAAGGTGCTGGAAGAAGCAAACCTTAAGGACACACCTAAAACCCTGCAGCAGGTCACTCCAAAAAGGTTTTTTTTTCGTGGCTACCCCTTCAGGTTCAGGGTGTTTGGGGGTACCTCTAGACAGGCTCACTTCCAGGGCCCCAGATCCCATTCAAGTAACTTCTCCTTTCAAGGAAGGGGTTTCAGAGCAGGGAGATATGACAGGCGGAGTTCGAGGGGATTTGCTTCCACCCAGTCCAAGCAAGAGGCCTGACTATGCCTCCATAGAGGTAGGGCGCAGGCTTCAGCAATTCCAGGCAGCATGGCTCGTCTCCATGACAGACTCTTGGGCCCTATCTTGTGTCTCAAAGGGGTATATGATAGAGCTGGAGCGAGCACCAAGATTTGTTGCCTTGCCAGTGCCAAGAGACTTTTCAAAACACATGGCTCTGACATCAGAGATTCAAAGGCTGGCAGAGATTCAGGCAGTAGAACGAGTCCCTATGCTAGAACATTTCTCAGGCATTTATTCCATCCTGTTTCTAGTGGCCAAGAAACAAGGAAAATGGAGAGCTGTCTTAGATCTCAAAGCTCTCAACAGATATGTAAAGAAACGGAGATTCAAGATGGAAACAGTGGCATCAATTTGTCAAAGCCTTCAGAAGGACGATTAGATGGCATCCCTGGACCTCAGAGAAGCCTATCTGCATGTGCCGATCTGGGATCCACACAAGAAATGGCTCAGATTTGCCTACAATGGGGAGCACTGACAGTTCAGAATTCTTCCCTTTGGACTGTCGTCGGCTCCCAGGGTCTTCACGAAAATCTTAGTCCCCCTCATCACCAACCTTCGCAGCAAGGGGATACACATATACGCTTATCTGGACAACCTGCTGATCAGGGCCAACTCCACCTCCAGAGTTCATACGCACCTGAACATCACGATCCAGTATTTGGAGAGATACGGCTTTGTGATAAAACACCAGCAAGAGTCACCTAACGCCAAGTCGCAGGTTGGAACACCTAGGGATTTTGGTGGATAACGCCTAAGACTGCGCATTCGTTCCCCCAGATCGATGGGACAAGATCAGATCGTTAGTACAACTGCTAAGGCTCCGACACCACATGAGGCTCAAGCAGCTAGCAAGATTGCTAGGTCTACTGATATCCTGCATCGGACAGGTGTCTTGAAGCCGTTTCCACCTTCGTCCCTTGCAGAGGCAGCTAAGGGGTTTTCAAAGAGAGCTGACGCTTGGGCTCAACCCCTGGGTCCCCATCCCATGAAGCCTAAAGGCCTCAATGTCCTGGTGGTTAAGGCCGGATACGCTCCAGGAGGGCGTCCCGCTCACAGAATCAACACGTACAGTACTGACAATGGATGCCAGCCTCTGAGCATGGGGGGGGGGGGAGGGCATTCAGGACCTCATTCAGCCCAGGGAATCTGGACACAGAGGGATGCAGGTAAGAAGATCAACTTACTTGAACTGAAGGCCATCCGCCTTGCCCTACGACATCTGGCTCCATCTTTCCCCTCCCGACACCTCCTGGTGTTATACGGACAACGTGACGGCGAAAGCCTATCTCAACCACCGGGGGCGTGGGGGGTCAAGATCAATGGAATTGCACCGGGAAGCAGTAAAACTTTTTTCGTGGGCCCAGATTCACTTGGCTTCCATAAAGGCCCTGCACATCAGGGGGCAGGACAATATATAGGCCGACTGGCTGAGCCATCAGACCTTGGAGCCACACGAGTGGATGTTGGACAGGGCTGTGTTCCAGCAGATAGTGGAGTGGTTCGGTCTCCCGCTTATGGACTTATTCGCAACAAAGGACAATGGCCAGGTGCCTCGTTTCATAGCACGGGCTCGTAGCACGGAGGTGGAAGGGATCGATGCTCTAAATTGCCCCTGGCCCAGGGGCCTTCTATATGCTTTCCCCCCGTTTCCTCTAATTCAGAGGACAACAGCAAAGGCAGTCAGGGAGCAAGCATGCCTGATACTGATAGCACCATGGTGGCCCAGGAGACCGTGGTTCTCCGAGCTGATAGAGCTCAGCCAGTCTCGGTACCACAGGTTAACCCTCCTGCCGATTTTGCTCTCCCAGGGCCTAGTTTACTCCTCAGAGATACAGGCATTAAAACTAACAGTTTGGAGCTTGAATGCTCAGCGTTAAGGGCAAGAGGTTACTCGGAGGCAGTCCTATCCACTATCCAGCTTTCAAGAAGGGCTGCCACTAGAAGAAGCTATAGTGCCACGTGGAAAACCTTCACTACGTGGTGTCTCCATCATGGGCAAGATCCGGTTCAGGCAGGGGTTTCTCAGGTTCTAGAATTCCTGCAACAGGGCCTAGATAAGGGTCTCAGGGCTAACACACTGGCTAGGCAGGCAGCGGCCATAGACTCAGTTCTCAGGGCGGTCGCTAATAGAGTGGTTTCCTCTCACAGGAACTTTAGGAGGTGTCTACGAGTGGCCAGAATGATCTTGCCCCCAGTGGTACATAGGGTCCTCTCTTGGGATTTGAACTTAGTGCTGGAGGCTCTGGCCAGACCCCCATTTGAGCCCCTTAGACACGTCTCATTATATTTTATTACACTAAAGGTTATTTTTCTGGTGGCAGTGACATCAGCAAGACAAGTTTCCGAGCTCAGAGCTCTATCTATGGAGGACAATTTTTGCATTTTTCAGAGGGACTCAGTCACCTTAAGATTAGATCAGGCTTTTTTACCAAAGATTAATACTCTGTTTCATAGGTCTCAGGAGGTAATATTACCATCTTTTTGTCCCAATCCGGTGCACCCCAGGGAAAAGGTCTGGCACACTCTGGACGTACGACGGTCCCTGAAGGTCTATCTAGCCAGGGCCAGAAGTTTCAGACAGTCTACGGCTCTCTTTGTGAATATTAGACCTTGGTGTCAGGGTAGCAAGGCTACTAAGACCCTGATCTCCAAATGGGTGAAGCAGGGAATTGTAGAGGCATACAGGGCGAGGGGTAGGATTCCCCCCCTCCAGATTTGGGCTCACTTGGTACACTCTGCAGCTACGTCTTACGCCTTTAAGGCAAGGGCCTCGTATGAGGAAATATGCAGAGCCGCTACTTGGGCCTTTATCCACACCTTCGTTAAACATTATAAAATCAATGTTTTCCAGTCAGCGGAGGCTGCATTTGGCAGAAGGGTGCTGCAGGCGGTACTGGATCCTTCCAGTGCTGCTGGCTCCCACCCTTGAGGTTGTTATCAGGAGGCTTGGGTACATTCCATCAGGAGGAGGATGCAGAGGTATGTGGAGAAAGGAGAATTGGTAACCTCTTTCGGTGAATTCCTTTCTCTCATACACTCTGCATACTCCTCTGACCCTCCCTGCCAGGCAGCAAACTAATGAGGTGGGAGGGGTGGGACCAGTACCACAGTTAGTTGTTTGTAGTTAGAACCGTTTTCTTTTGTTGAGGGATTAACTTTGGGGGGTCCGGGGGGGATTATTGATTATTACTTCTAGTTTCATCTGATGGTGGATATAGTCTTGTCAGCTTTGAAACGGACTGGAGAGGCGGCTGGGTAGTTCCAGTGACGCAGGCGCAGAAGAAAGAAAATTAGTCATCTCCCTCCTATCGGTCAATGGTAGAACTACCCATCAGGAGGAGTATGCAGAGTGTATGAGAGAAAGGAATTCACTAAAGGTAGGTTACCAATTCTCCTTTCCATCTATAGCACACTGTAAGCTGCCAACTTGGACTGTTGTACTGCCTCAAAGGAGGAAGGCATTATTTGAAACGTCATTCATACCAGCCTTTTCTCTCACCTCTTCAGTTTCTTACAGGAGATTGTAAGCCTGCATTTTCACGTTCCCCATGTTCCCTCCCCTGCTCTAAAAGTTACTCCCACCCCTATTGACATGGCCACTGCTAGATATCCCACAATGCTGCATGGCTCTGCACTGAGCCAGACAGACTGACAGCAGGATTAATCCCTTCAAATGTATTTGAGAGAATTAGCACAATTTTTAAACCTCCGTTTCCAAGTTAAACTTTTTTAGATTAACTGCTTATTATACCTGTTGCATCCTGTGACATAACCTTTTCACATGATCAAAGCATAATTGAGAGGAAGGGATTTTCACAAATGAAGCATCTCCTATGAATGCAGCCTAATTCTCCACCTTCCCTAATGTCCCCAGAATTCTTGTGGTACCTAGTCTGAAAGCGCAAAAAAGATAGGAAGGAAAGCTATATATTTTAATTTCCAACGATACAAGAAATACAAAAGTGATCTGTATAAACAAATACAATCAGTAGAAATGTATATGTAAAAATGTCAACGTATTGTATATTATACTAACTAAAAACATACAATCATATTGTCATAAGACAACCCCATTGTCCTAAAACAACCCCAGATGCGTTTCAGGGACCTAACCCCTTTCTCTATGGGATAAAGTTTTTGAAGGGCTCAAAAAGCTATATTAAAAAACTAAAAGGCTAATGCCTAGGAGAAAAGGACAAGATAAAATCATAATATATATAAATTAATTAAATTCCCCTCACAAGGAATAAATCCCAAATACATTAACTCACTTCGACAAACACCCAATGAATGGATCCTTGTAGTGTGGGGCTTCCAAAAAGAACTAATCTGTAAAAAAACCAATTGCCATAAACCACAGTGAATTGCAATGTATCATAAGAGAGGTTTTCTTTTAAATAAACAAAATAAATAAATAAATAAATAAAATGATTTTGTGAGTATATTACATAATGTCACCTATCTTACCAAAGAATAAGATGATATTTTTTCAGGCTTTCCAAAACCAATAGTGAATACTGTCAAGGTCAATCAATTCATACTGTATAAAGACAAATATTACAAGTTAGAAACAAGTCTTCCCCAAAACAAATATACTCCTTCCTATCAAAGGCTTAGAGACAATTCTTCTCAGCGGGGGGGGGGGCTCCTGTACTCCAGCAGCTCCTAAGGGTGGCTCATGCCAGAGATCACTGGCTCCTCTCCATCTGACACGGTCCCTGCCCAGAGGACGTCCGTCAAAGAGGGGGGTGCCACCGCCACCTTGGCCCCGCAAACAGCCCCGACAATGGCCGACACCCTTAGATGTCACCCTTGGGCGTCAGCCGAAGGGGGCTCCAGCCCCTGTATAAGTAGTACAAGTACCTGTCAGGGGGGAGGAAACAGCCAATGAACTCTGGGAACCAGGCAGGCCCTCCATCTCAAATTCTAATTTGGACGACTGAGCCCCTGCGTTCCCTTATGCTTTGGCCCCTGGTGCCGGCAGCGAGAGGGGAAACAGACAGGAGAGGAGCTGTGAGCAGGAGGTGGCTTTTTGTACATCTCTCAGAGGTGTCGGTAGAGGCACAGGGGCATGTTCGCTGGCTACAATTGATTTTTATTTTGCCACCACGGTGGGGAAGGGGGTTACAAGGAAAAAGAGAACTTTTGTGCCAGCTCCTGCAACAAGCTTACCTCAATCTAGTCCGCAGAAGCTGGATAGTTTTTATTCCCTCAGGTCACAAGTGCAGCCCCCAGTGGGAGGGGCGGGGGCTGCAGGGTGTAGGGCTGTAGCGGAATATCGCAGCGGT
>QEPC01014514.1:4714530-4726615 GCA_003113815.1 Sphenodon punctatus
TTATTTTTTCAGAATATTTAATATCTGTATGAACCAAACTGTCCTTTGTTGATTTTGTCTTTTTATAAGTAAACATAGCTTTTTCCCTACATCCAGGTATATTCTCTACCAAATACCAGTGTTTGCAAATAGCCCTTTTTATGGCTGCTGATCCAGGACAAAAAGTAATAGGACAGATCATTCTATCTGATAACTTCTACTTTTCTTTTGGAATAAGGAAGGATTCCCTTGATAAATCATAACCTTAAAGAAATTTTTCTTCAATACTTTTTCAGGGTACCCTCTCTCCTTTAGGTTTTCCATCAAGATATTTGCCTGAGCCATGGAAATTGTCAGGCTGCTGCAATTATGCCTGAGTCTTAGTAATTGGCCAAAAGGGAGATTTTCTTTCAAATGCTTGGGGTGATTGCTACTAAAATGAAGCAGTGAATTAACATGTTTCTTTCCTATACGTAGCAGAAAAAATGTTCCCTGTTCCTCTGTAGTGCCTTCCAGAAAAATATAAGATCATCAATATAGCGCTTATATAAAAATATATGTTCATGAAATCTATTCCTTAATATGTCATAAATAAAAGTTCTCTCAAAGAGATCCATATAAAGATTAGCCAATTACAGGGCTACCGTTCAGCTCATTGCCACCCCATTTATCTGAAGAAAAAGTTGATTGTTGAACTCAAAAAAACTTTTTGTCAATACCAATTCAGCAATCTGGACCAAAAAACAGGTAGAAGGTTTACAGGATGAATCTCTACAATTTAAAGTGTCTTCAGTAACTACCAAAGCTATTTCCTGAGGGATATTGGTGTACAAGGAGGCTACATCCATAGTCACCAGGATCCATCATTCACAGATTCTAGATCCAAATTATCTAAGATGTTAAGAAAATCTTGTGACTCTCTAATATATTATTTTAATGATGGAACAAAAGGTCTCAAAAAGGAATCTAAATATTTGGATTCTTCTAAAATCGAACCATTCCCAGACACTAGAGGTCTGCCTGGTGTTTTTTCTTTATTCTTATGGATCTTAGGAAGCCTATAGAAACAAAAAATAAAATTCCTGATAATTTGGCCAGTCATTAACCCTTCATAAACCAATATTTTGATATTCTGTTTCAAATCTTCTATAAATTGCTTATTTATGATCCTATAGTATAATTGATTACCTAACTGTAAAGTAGCTTCTGCTAAATAACAGCTCTTGTCCCAAATAACTGTTGCCTCTCCTTTATCCTCTGGCTTAACAATAATACTTGGATTGCCGACGCACCGAAGGAGACAGGATGCAAGAACTGGGTTTAAAACAGCCGCACTCTTTATTCAAAACAAATCAGAATTAAAATTGGTGGGGGAAATCGCCTAGTGCGATTCGGGTCTAGTACTTGAACTCTTAAACAGACACAACTCAGGGGTGGTTTCGATATACCCTCAATTACCACCCCAAATACAAACTCAAAATGTCTCCCCCTCTCCGTGGTCCCTTGTCACGGGTGAGGGGGACCAAAGTCCTTCCAGACTTGAGTAAGGATGAGGACGCCTACAGACGGGGGACCATACGTGTACCTACCGCCCTCGCTGGACATCCCTCCCAGGGAGGCTACCCCGCCGCTTGCTGTACCTTACTTTTGCAACAGATGTGGTCTCCCCATCTCTTAAGGAGATGACTCATACTTACGCTACTTCTAACCCACAGTACTGGACCCCTGCCACTAAGGGGCCGCTGGGGTACCCGGATAAACCCGACCCCCACCTCCTGAAACTTATATATAAACCAACTTTTCCTTCAGGGCCTCCAGATAGCAATTGTTGCCTTCAGCCGACAGGTGCACCCTGTCCCTCCGATACAGCTCAGGGTGCTTATGCGACAGGGCGTGGGTGCATATGCTCTCTCCTCCCAGGCCAGCAAGCCATCTGCCCACATCCCTATTAATAGTTCTCCTGGTTCTATTCATCTTCCTAGGGTGTATCCCTTTGCCCCACGTCATGTGCTTGACCAGATCGGTCCATATGATGAGGGTGGAAGGGCAAAGCTTTTTTATCTCCCACATGTCCCTCTTGACATTCCTGATCAACTGGACCCCCTTTAACTGGGATATATCGTTCTCGCCCAAGTGGAGGATGATGGCATCGGGTGGGGTCCCCTGTCGAGGTGCCCGAAGCACTGGCAAGAGTTGTTGCCACTTCATGCCACTATGGCCCTTCCACTGAATCACGACTCACGCTGAAAAACCAAGCTGGGTTCCCCACCTTGTTTGGCCGGCCGCCTTGCCAGCCCAGTGCACCAAGCTGTGTCCAATGATCCAGACGTGCTTCCTGCGATGGGGGAGAGCACCTGGGGGAACAAAATTAAGTTCAGGACTGATCCTGGGAGGGGGCCTGCCGAACATAAGACCAGAAGGCCCCTGAATGCCAACGTCCAATGGCACGAATGCCCTGTTCTGACATACCCGCCGTTGCTGCAAAACTGGCTCCCCTTTACAGAATGAGTGAGTTCCATATTCGGCTGTCGGCAAACCCAGGTGTGCCAGAGTAGCCCCCAGTACCGCTGTAAATTGGTAACAAGTCAGATTAGTATCCCCAGCATGCCTGAAGAAGGGGCCAGGTACCAGGGGCTGTATGGCGAGGTATGCCTCGGTTGCCCGGACAGGGCACAGGTCTGGTGTGCCAGCTTGGTACAGCCTAACGACCTTCCCTCTTCCCCTCTGATCAGTTTTTGATCAATGGATCCTTAGGGAAAGTGCCACTGGGCCGATCTGGACGTCACTGAAATTAAGCGCCCTACCTGTGGTGTCCCTGGCTGATTCGACGAGTTCACTCACGCGGAAGACCCTGAAGAATGCCAGTTTAAACACTGAACTAAATAAAGAAACTTCAAACCTGTCAAAACATATTTGGGGCAAAGCCCCGCAAACATCCAGCAGCAAAGGCAGGGTGATAGGGGTTCTTTGGTCTGGGATGCGCTTTGTTCCCTAGCCCAGCTCTCGAGCAAGCGCCTGGTGAAAAAAACCCTGTCAGGACTCGGAGGGAGATGCCCAGCAAGATTGCTCATAAAACCAAGTGCTGATAGTTTGCCAGCTATGGTGCCCAGGGCAGCCCCCTTCACCTCAGGTGGAGGGTGAATTGGAGCATCTGGGGCTCCGGGATCGGGAAGCCCCGCCCCCACCATTGGGACAATCGGTACTTTTGAAACTCCATGAAAGCTCGATCATAGGCAGCCCTCGTGCACGATGCCAAGGATCCCTGAACGGCGTCGTACAGCTCTATGACCCAAGGCTCCACATTGACAATGGCAGCAGCTCTGGGGTCACCCTGACTCGTGGTGCCAGCAAGCAGAAATGCTCCATCTGGAAGCAAGGAAGAGCATCGGCTACACCGTTGTTGATGCCAGGAACGTACCTAGCTTGAAACAGTATGTTAAATTTCAAACAGGTGAGCATGAGTGCCCTAACAAGCTTCATGACCTGTGGGGACCGGTAAGACTGTGTGTTAATTATGTGGACTACGGCCTGGTTGTTGCACCAGAAAAGTACCGTCTGGTTTGCGAATTCCTGCGGCCAGAGGTGGACAGTCACCACAATAGGAAAAGCTCGAGAAAGGTGAGATCCCTAGTGATTCCTGCCTTGTTCCATTCAGGTGGCCACGGAGCCACTGCCCACCTTTCCCTGAAATATATCCCAAAACCAGAATTGCCGGTGGCATTGGAGTGCACTTGGAGCTCTGCTTCCATCAAACGTTGGTCCCTCCAGAAACTAGTCTCATTGAAATCTTCCAGAAAGGCTGCCCATGTTTCAAGATCCACCTTCGTTTCCTTGTGAGCCTGATGTGGTAGTGGGGCAGTGGATTACCCAAAGTTTGGCACAGAGGTGGGAGAAGAAGGCCCACCCCAGTGCCACCACTCTACATGCAAAGTTGAGGCTCCCCAGCAATGATTGGAGTTGGCGGGCAGTAATTTTGGTTGCGCTCAGGCACTTGTCCACTTTGTTCTGCAGGGAATACAGCTTATCCTGGGGTAGGCGTGACACAGCTGTAGTCGTGTTCAGCTCTATCCCCAGATAAGTCAGCCTAGTGGCCGGTCCCTCCGTCTTTTCTGGCGCTAGGGGAATACACAGCTCCTCCACCACCCTCTGGAATATCTGCATTAGCCACATACACTCTTCCGTGCCGGCCCGTCCAATGAAGAGGAAGTCATCCAAATATTTGGTGACCTCCCACCCCGGCCCGCTGCCTTACGACCCACTGGATCAGGGAGCTGAATCTCTCCAACACCGAACAAGAGATGGAGCACCCCATCGACGTGGCTCTGTTGTAATAGTACCAGCTGTTACAATTAACGCCTAGCAAATGGTAGCTCTCTGGGTGGACTGGGAGCAGGCAGAAAGCTGACTTAATGTCACACTTTGCCAGGATGGTGCCAGGACCGCAGCGCCTCACCAGTGACACCGCTGAGTCAAACAACACATACTGCACCGATGTAAGTTATTTGGGTATTGCATCGTTGATTGAGAGACCCTGCGGGTTGGACAGGTGGTGAATCAAACGGAATTCCCCCGTGGCTTTCTTGGGGACCACTCCGAGGGGGGAAATCACCATGTTAGGAAAGGGGGGGTGGGAAAGGGCCGGCGATTTGCCCTTCTGCTCGCTCCTTCCCAATTTTTTCTAGGACCATGTGTTCCAGCCCTACCACAGACTTCAAGTTGGGGGCCACCTGCTGCTGCTGAACGTTAAGTGCCGGTATCCTAAACCCCTGCTGGAAACCCAAGATAACCTATTCAACCTCTTCCCGGTTAGGGTGAGCCAACAGGGCACATTCTAGCCGATCTGGCCTAACTGGAGTTGGGGCTCTTACCCGGGGTGCTTGGATTGCCACCTTCTTGCCCGCCCCTTCGTGCCCCGCGGGGTTGGATTTTCCCTTAGCCCATGTTCTCGTCCACAGGCAGGTGGAGGCCTCATGGTGCCCCACACAGTTGGGGCAGGTGTGCCGAAACCTGCAGGCAGAGCGGGAACACCTCCCATAGCGGCTGAACTCCCAATACTATGCTGCAGCACCTGCCACTGCCTTTCCCCCCTTTTCAAGAAAGGAATCAACTACGGATGCAGACCCCCCCCCACCAATAGATGGCCACTGTCTGACCTAGGGTCATTGCCTGTACCGCTCATGAAGTTGAGCCACAGGTCATTCCCGTGTAGGTCCCACCGAAGGCCCAGGATGTAGGCTGCCCTATGCCTGAATGCCTCATCATACCGGAGTCAGGCCACGGAAGGACCTGCCTCAAACGCCCGCTGTACAATGTCAGCATACTTGAAGAGATCAGCAGCCTGGCTGGGGTATGCTTGTATGACCACCCTGTGGTAGATGGAAAAAGCTGTGGTCCAGTTGAACCACTTCCGCTCAGCTTTGGGGTGCTTGAAACGTTCCTTCTCTTTTTTTATTGTCCTGTTCGGCTGGGTCCACTATGGGATCACTGAACAGGAGGGCAAATATGTCTATGTATTCACCTTGCCATATTCGTTCCCGTGTGGCCGGGAGGAGGTGATCCCCTATAGGGGTGGAGACAGCAGTGTAACCTCCCCCCGGTGTGTGTGTGTATCGCCTTGCATCCATGCCCAGAGGGTATGGCACATGCGACAGGGTATTCACCTGCCTAAGGGAACCGGATGGCGAGGCCCACACCTGGAGGGCCTGGCCCTCAAGTTCAGTTGTGCCCCTTGCTATGCCCATGGGGGGCAGTGGCTGTGATCGGTCAGCCCCGCCGCTGATCCCTGGGGCAGGGGATGGGGGAGCCGTTATCAGAACCCATTTCCTGTTCCACCACAGCAGTTGGGTCCTACCTGGGCCAAGTGTTGTGCCCGGTTGCGCACTCACCACCGCTCCACTGGCGATGCCGGGGGAACGCGTCGCCAGAGGCAAGGCCTGGACCAGTTCCCCTACATCCCTACTGTCTGCCCACTGTGGTAGGGTCCCTGCCTCACCTGCTCCGTGTTGCCCGACTGTTGGGCATGTTGCTTTGCCATCACCTGGATGGTGCACTCGATAGCCTTGATCCTCTGGAGGAGGTCATCCCTGCCTTGTTCTTGGGGCTCTGGATGTGCCAGCTCCTATCTATGAGATAGAAAAAGGGGGAGGGGCTCCCTCACCCTGCCCCGCGGGAGGGCCCACTCCGACGCTGCCACAGGCCCAGCCACCTGTTGGCCCAGGGCAGACAACACATACTAGGCGGGGCCCCCATAAGGGCCCCCAGACAGAGGCATTCCCGTCTCCTGGAGAGGGGCCCACCCACCGGCCCCCAGCTCAGCAGCAGCCACAGACCCTACTGCCACTGTTGGGGAGGGCCCCGCCAGAGGGGGCCCCGAGTCTCGGGGACTATCTTGCAAGACCTGCTCACTCCCGCTGGGGGCTGCCTGTGCCAGACCCATTGGCCTGGTATCATGCTGGGGTGGTGGTCACTTGTTCCCCCCGCCGGAGCCGTGGCGCAGCCGGGGAAGGCCCCAAATCTGCTTGCTGGCCCTGCCGCTGGGATCCAGGGGGGGAGGGAAGGGCAGCACACCCACAGGGGGTTGGGCCTGCCCCAGGCCTGTTTCCCCCCACTGCAAGCTCCCTCAGGAGGGCCTCGCACCCCACCAGCCAATTATAGAGAGGAGCATCCACCGCCCCTTCTGAATTCCTTGATGGTTCCGGGCCCACCTGGCCTGCTGCGGAATTAGGAGACCCTAGGGGGGACTCCGCACCAGCCCCTGCCACTCTGGAGGGGGGGCATTCGGGGTCTAGGGTAGGCGTCTCCACCTGCCTAGGCCCGCGCTGCTGCCTGCTCAAAGCAGCAGTGGCCTTTTTTTTTGCTTTTCCCATCCATGGAGGGGGAAGCAGTACAGCCCTACCTGATGAGGGCTCGATTCTGGCCGGGAAAGGGCCGGGAGGCCAACGGTGCGGCCGCGAGATGGTTTTTTTGGATGCAGCAGCGGCTCAAACCACTGCCGTTTCTTCTGACTCCAGCCCGCAAGTGGGGCTGTGAGCCATCGGAACGCTAAACACTGTGGGCCCCGCCCAGTCGGGCGAGGCCCACGTGGTCCACTTTGGCCTATCCTGACCTGCCGGGGTTGCCTAGCAATTTAGGCCGAAGTCAACCTATAATTGATACAACCTATAAATGATACAAGAAATACAAAAGTGATCTGTATAAACGAATACAATCAGTAGAAATGTATATCTAAAAATGTCAACCTATTGCATATACTAACTAAAAACATACAATTATATTGTCATAAGAAAACCACATTGTCATAAACAACCCCAGATGCGTTTCGGGGACCTAGCCCCTTTCTCTATGGATTAAAGTTTGAGGGGGGGGCTCAAAAAGCTATATTAAAATACTAAAAGGCTAATGCCTAGGAGAAAAGGAGAAAAAAGACAAAAATAAGATAAAATCATAATATCATGTATAAATTAATTAAATTACCCTCACAAGGAATAAATCCCAAATATATTAACTCACTTCGACAAACACCCAATGGGTCTTTGTAATTCAGTGTGGGGCTTCCAAAAAGAACTAATCTGTTTAAAAAAAAAAAAAAAAAAAAAAAAAAAAATTGCAATAAACCACAATGAATTGCAATGTATCATAAGAGGGGTTTTCTTTTAAATAAATAAATAAAAATAATAATAATAAAAGAATAGTCTGAAAGCCCCTTCTACTGTTGATGGTGCGGCTGTTATTGGCTTTGGCTTTAAAATAGCTGATTCACCTTACATGAAGTGGGAGACGCTGGTAGAGCATGAAATGAAAAAAATTAGTCTCTATGTGGCACCCACAAAAACAAAGTCCAACTCTGAAAACCGAACTTGAAATCTGTTGTTGGAAATTTGAAAAGCTTGAAATCAAAGACCTAAATTCAGAAAAAGATGAAATGTGAAATCCGCAGTAACAATTTTTTGTTCCCTTCTCTCCTGTGACCTTCTGTGGGTCAAGCTGCATTTCACTGGCAGGGAAAACTAAAGTGTTTATTTGGTGTGGTGATATTGCAACACCCTGGCCAGTGTGTTATCTACAGCAAGGTATTGGAAAGACCTACACCTGGGATTTTCTAAATACCAGGTCTTCATCTCTATTGTTGGAGACAATAAGAATGTGCTGAAATAATGCTTCCGTTGTGTCTTAAGATGTTTCTTGGCTTAGCATGCTCAGGTTCAGCCAGGGCTGGTCTTACCGCGGGACGGCTAGGAGCGGCTGCCCCTTGAGGAGGGGCCTGCAATTGGGCTGGGTTGGTTTTGTTTTTTTGTTTTTTAAAAAATTAATTGGGGGGGCTGCGGTCCCGCCTGCACTGCTATCTGTGTCAGGGGGGGAAGCATGCACGCTTGCTCACGTGCGTGGGGCCCCGCCACTTGACCCACCCACCACGCTGCTCCTGAGTCGTCCTTCCCGGCCTTTAGCAGGGCCCTACATGGCTGACCCCAGCCATTCCTTGCCTGGCTCCACCTCCTCGCTCCCTCCTGTCCCCCATCACTTCACAGGAAGTTGCGTTATGGCACTTCCTGGCACGGGAACACTTTCCGGCTGGTGGGGGACGCAGGCGGTTGCATCGGTGGTGGAGCTGAGTTGGGCAGATGAGGAGCTGGCCCTGGATGGAGCAGCAGTGGCTGATGGCAGCGGGGCAGGATCTGAAGGCGGGAGTGGTGGTGGAGTCGAGGCGTCATCGTGGTGGCTGGAGTCGGGACCCAGAGGAGGCAGTGCAGCGCGCGGGTAGGTAAGCCAGGCCAGTCTGGCCGAGACTCTGTGTGTGTGTGTGTGTGTGTGTGTGTGTGTGTGTGTGTGTGTGTGTGTGTGTGTGTGTGTGTGTGTGAGAGAGAGGTGAGAGCATGTGTGTATGAATGGGTGTGTGAGTGAAGAGAGAAGTGGAAAGCATGTGTGTAAGCTTGAATGGGTGTGTGTGAGTGAAAGAGAGGTGAAAGCATGTGTGTGAGCTTGAATGGGTATGAGTGAGAGAGGTGAAAGTGTGTGTGTAAGCTTGAATGGGTGTGTGTGTGTGCGCGCAAGAGAGGTGAAAGCATGTGTGAGAGTGAATGAATGAGTGTGTGAGTGAGAGATGTGTGTACGAGAAGGGTGTATGTGTATCTCCCTCTATCCCCCTCCCCCTCCCATGGCTGTCCCCTCTTACCCCCTGATGGCTGCCCCCACTCCCCCATCTCCCCCATGGCTCCTGGAGGGGGAAAGGGAGCCACCCCACTGCCAGCAGAATGTTCATGCTGTTCCCTCCTGCTTAGCAACCTAAGCCTGCCTGCCTTGGACTGACCTCCAGCTCTCCCAAAAAACACAGTGTGTCTCTAGACCTAACGTCAATGGGTGTCTGAATGTATGTTTTGACCTTGATATGAACACTGGTTTGGTCCTGTGTTCACCATGTGGCGCTGCTTAGACACACAGCCCATCTTGGGGCAAATTGGTGTTTTGCTTGCCACCCAATTTGAGCACACAAGTGCTGCCACCTCATTCCCTGTGTTGTACCTGCTAACACACCACGTGATGATCTCCACCGTGAAAAGGGCCGGGGTCGTTCGACCCTATTGATCCTATTAGATCTCTCAGCTGCATTTGATACCGTTGACCATGAGATGTTGGTGATGCGCCTGCGGGACAGTGCAGGGGTGGGCGGGATTGTCCTTGAATGATTCCGCTCATTCCTAACTGGGAGAACTCAGCGGGTGGTACTCGATGACTGTTTTTCATCATACCGAGACCTCCCGTGTGGGGTCCCACAGGGTTCTGTCTTGTCCCCTCTCCTGTTCAATGTGTATATCTAGCCGCTCGGTGAGGTGATCAGGAGGTACACGGTGAGGTGTCATCAGTATGCGGATGACACCCAACTGTACCTCTTATTTTCAACTGACCCAGGCCCAGCTGTCTCAGTGTTTACCCGGTGTCTGGCGGCTGTGGGGGACTGGATGAGGGCTAATCGATGGCAACTGAATCCCGACAAGATGGAGGTGATGTTAGTGGGCAAGTCAGTGGATGTGGTGGCTCCCTCAATTGATGGGATCTGTCCTTCACTTGACTTCCCAGGTGCAAAACCTGGGGGTGCTCCTCAATGCGCAGCTCCGCCAAGGGGAGACTGTGGCGAGGAGTGCCTTCCGCCAGTTACATCTGGTGTGGCAGCTTCGGCTGCTGATTTCGGTTCCAGATCTGGCCACGATCATCCATGCCTTTATTACCTCTTGGTTAAACTAACGTAACGTGCTCTATGTGGGGCTACCTATGGTGACAGCTCGGAGACTGCAGCTGGCGCAGAATGTGGCGGCCCTGCTCCTGGTGGGGCTGGGTCGCCGGGAGCACATTACACCAGTGCTCCAATCTCTGCACTGACTGCCAATAGTTTTCCAGGCCCGATTCAAAGTGTTGGTTTTGACCTATATAACCTTACATGGCCTGCGCCCTGCCTACTTGTGAGATCGCCTCACTCCCCAGGTTCTGGACCGGCCCCTACGGTCATCCGGGGGCGCCTTGTTGAAGGTCCCTTGGGTTTCCGGGGGGAGGGGCACGCAGGACAGGGCATTCTCGGTGGCCGGGCCGCGCCTCTGGAACTCCTGATGGGGGCCCGTCTGGCCCTGGACCACCCGACTTTTCATAAGAACTGTAAGACCTGGCTGTTCCATCAGGCGTTTGGTGAGGTAGAGATGTGGTGGGTGGATGGGGGAAGTGGAGGAAGATGATGTGGTTTTTTTTTATGTGTTTTGGTTATTACTGTTGTTTATTGGGGGGGATATATTTTAATTGTTCTATTGTGGTTTTTATTGTGTTTTATACTTATTGTTGTTAGCTGCCCCGGGCTGCCTATGTGCAGGAGGGGCGGGATATACATTTTAAAATAAATAAATATAAATAAATATCATTAGACACAACACTGGCCACATGTTCAGCCAAAACACGCAAATTGTCCTTGTGACGCAGTGGTGTTCACATCACGTGTTCAACGGATGGCCAAATTGCTGTTGGGATTGTTATGGTGCATACACACAATGGCCAAACACGTGCTTAGGGGTTTTCACACCTGATCTTTGTTATGTCTAATGACACACACAGGCCCAGCAGCATCTGAGGTAAGGGCCACCCAGCCAATACCTCTTCCTGTTCTTTCCTGATGAGCTCATTTGTGTTGCTGCATGCCTCTGTGAGACTTTGGGAGTAGAGTGGGGCCATCTGGGGATGGTTTGGGAAGGGGCTGTGGGGGGGTTGTTTCTTGTTTGATATGTTTAACTGGATTTTCAGTGCTTTGGATCCAATAACTGGAAAGGGGTCGCACTGACAAAATCTTGCTGAAAGCTGTGTTTGGCTGCTCTGGGCCTGAGGTTCAGTTCCTCATCCCTGCTTTCATGGGGGGTGCTGTGGCCATGTGGGGGTTGTTTGATCTATGTTTGATCAGCTGGATCTACGTTTGAACTCTTGCGTTTGGAGTGTAATAGGAATATGCTCAAGAAGGAGGGTTCAGGCCATGGATAATCTGTCCCTATCTATTGTGTGCATGCCCTCCTGGGTTTTAAATATAAGTCTTTACCTTTTAACCATATTTGTGTCCTGAGCTCCCTTTCATCTAAACCAGATTTAAATGTTCTATGGAGGACATTGTACTGACAAGTTAAAATAAGTTATATGACAATTCTCTAATTGTCAAAGGGAAGTGGGTAGGGCCTTGGGAAATGGGGGGGGGGGCACAGGAAAGTGGGAGGAGCTATGGGAAAGTGTGTGGGCTGTGGAAAATGGGTGGAGCTTTCCGCATTTTGTGTTTGCCCTGGGCTCTGCAATTTCTAAGGCCAGCCCTGGGTTCAGCCCTTTTGTACTGTCTTAGATCAAGACGAGTTTGTTTAGCCATTTATTTGTACTTTTACAGACCAATTTCTATCTTGTTGAAATGTTTTGTTTTAGCATGTTCAGTAGGGGCGGGGCCCGGACCCATTACTGGCTACCGGATTTTACCGGTTACCGGTTCTGGGAAAACCGGATTCCCGGATTAAATCCGGTATACCGGTACCGGATTTAATTCATTGGTTTCAATGGGGCGCTGTGTCCCCATTGAAACCAATGAAATATCCCTCCCCCTCCC
>QEPC01014514.1:4732314-4746050 GCA_003113815.1 Sphenodon punctatus
AACCCCCTCCCCCCAACCCCCCCCCTTCACCCGTCTCCCTCACCAAAAGCCTAACAGAACAGCTAAGTCTTACATTGATGACGGAAGGAGGGCAGGTCCAGGGCCACCCAGGCCTCCGCCAGGAGGGAGTTCCACAGCTGATGGGTGGCCACCGAGAACGCCCTCTCCATAGTCGCCCCCTGAACAACTCGGGGGACTTCAAGAAGGGCACTCCTGGTGAACCACAGGGGCTGATCCAGAACACGGGGGGTGAGGCGGTCCCACAGATAGGTGGGGCCCAGACAGTGTAGGGCTTTATATCAGGTCCAGGGTATGCCCCCAATCATGTGTCGGGCCGATGACCCTTTGAGACAAGTCCATGGTGGCCATAAACTCACACTCTGCCCCTCCAAAACTGGTGTTGGCATGGATATTGAAATCCCCCAAGAACAAAGTCTTCAGGGAGCGCAACACCACCTCGGCTAGAGTGTGTAGGGATGTTGCTGTAAAGGACGGTGCACGGTATATCAGAAGCACCCTTAATTTGTCTCCTGCCAAATCAATCACAGGATGGAGGCCCTCAATACCCGATGTAACCTGCACCGGATACCTCCTCACGGCCCATGAATCCCTAAAAATCATGGCTACGCTACTCACTCACCCCCATCCCTCCGACCGTGGCTGGTGCTGCCCGGAGTACCCAGCTGGAACAAGGTCAGCCAAAATAGGCCCAGACTCAGTGTCCAGCCAGGTCTTCGTAATACACACGAGGTCCGCCGCATAGTCAAGGATCAACTTCTGGACAGTTGTTGATTTATTTGCAACTGACCTTGCATTCAGCAGCAACAGATTCAGGCCAGGGGCCCTCTGATTGTGAACCACCCTATTGCCTGCTTGGGGGGACAGCAAGGTGGGAAGGTGTTGAGGGGGAAATAGAAGTGATGATACTGCCTTGGCAAACCAGCCCAGAAAGGGAAGCTGCGGTGGACACCGACTGGGTCGTGGTGCCACACTGCGCCCCACCATGATAGTCAACCATGGCGACCAGTGACAGGCAGCCATGGTGGCCGGCCATTGCAGACCTGGGTTGGGTCATGGGCATCACAACAGATGCGCTAACATATGCGTCCATGGGGGCCTTTTTGGAGGTTCTCTGGGTAAGATGGGTGACCACTGATGTGAGATCTTTTTCGGTGGCTGCCCCTGTGCTGTGGAATTCACACCCAGAGGATGCTCGGTTGGCCCCCACCCTCCTGTCGTTTAGACGTTTGTGTAAGACCTGACTGTTCCGCCATTTTTTTAGCGAGGGGGGGGGAGGAGGGGGTTGGGAGGGAGGGTGAGTTTTTATGATTTGTTTTAAAATTTGTAGACTTAGTTTATGTTGTTCGCCGCCCTGAGCATGCTGTGGCCTGCTTTGACCTGATTGGATGGACCTTAGCCCAGACTGTGACCATGGAGCTTTCTGGTGTCGTCTAGTCTGCGGTAGTCACTGACACTGCCTGGGGCAATCCTGGGCCAGCACCTGGCGGCACCTGCAGAAACACGTAGGCAAGATCCATTGCAAAGCATGACAAAGCAGGGCAAAGCAGCCCATCATCACAATTGTTAACACCCTTGGTGTCTAAGGAAAAGCAGTTCTTAAAGGAGAAGGAAACGAAGAATAATTCAGTGCCGGTACCAGTCAGCTCACCAGGAGCTGTGAAGAAGAGAGACTATCCTAAGACACTGGCAAAACATGTGAATGGGGGCTGAGTGGGGGCTGCACAGACCAAACCCAGACTGCAGCTGGCTATTGGTTTGCTTTCACCCTATGTCAGAGTATGAGCGTGTTTGTCTGTCTGCCTGCCCTGAAGGTGTGCCTGTGTCTCTTTTGAGAGAACAACCTGTGTGGGTATATGCTAATTTATGTATATTTATGCACATTTAATCATGGGGTTTGTGCAATATAGCACCCCCCCCCCCCCGCAAATTGCTGTGAGGAAAGCTGGTCCCCAGTGGCCAAGAAGTTGGACAGCCCTGCTATAGAGAAAGGGGAGAAGGGTGAAGCACGTCAGAGCAATTCTCCTTAAGCCCAGGGCTCCAAGAATTCCTAACCCGCCTCTGAAGAGGGATGCTTTACACAGCACAGATAATTTGGTTTGAAGCCTTGGTCCAATGTGCTAAATTTATGGTCCCATGCTACAAGCTTTTTTTAATTTTGAGAGCTTCCATACAGATACTAGAGCAAATCAAAATGACTTTCCTCTGATGTTTGTCATTTCATCAAAAATGTACAACCAATTAAACTGACGTCAGTGGAAGGAACAAAAGATGTGTAGTATGTCGTATATAGTACAGGTTCCATCTTGCTACTATTCTTATTTGTCCATGACATGCCATAGATATTGTCAGAGATACTAACACTGCCCTATTGGCTAACGCACTGGTCTGCATCCACCATGCTGAAAACAGCAAGCAGTCTAAACCACCATATCCTTGTTTTCACTGATCACTGACATCCATGGGAGTGGGTTGAGGACCTAAGGTGATACTAATGTAATCCCATGAAGAAGCATGTTGACAGAAAGTAAAGAACATGAATTAATAAAAAATTCTGTGGGACTGTGATCAGTCTTTGTATTAGAGCCAGCCTATTAGAAATTCTCTCTCACTCCACTGGCATGAGAAATCATGAAAGCTACACACAGCCTTTTTCCATTCTTCTTTATTCTTAGCTAAACTCTTCCTATCACCATCAACTCCTAATTTTCACAAACTTGCTTCTTATTCTATCAATCCATCTTAAACAATGTCTTCCTATGGTCTCTGTGGGGTGTGGGCAGAGCAAACTCCACTCCAGTCCAGATTCCAGTGTAACAGCCAAGACAGCCAAGTATAGTGCTGTCAAGCTGTTTTTTACTAGAATATTCTACATAATAGTACAGGAGGCTGATTCACTATAGAGAGCACACAGCAGCCTGATCCAGGTTTCAGATCAGACTGGCTAAGAATACAAGCCTCTAATTCTATGCAGTTAAATTTATAGGGTGGTGTTTACCCGACTCCAGGGTATAAACAGACATAGTAAGTTTTATCTATTAAGATTATTAATGTGTCTGGCTTACACCCATCACACATGAGGGGTGCAGAGGGATGGCATGCCCTACCCTGGGCAATTCTTGTGGGAATGAAGATTAGGTAGTTAAGGAGCATTTAGGGAGTGCCCTTATTTTGGGAGATAAGTGCCCAGCTGCTTTATTAAATACACTTTGGGGTATAGGCCTCCTCTTGTTCCTGATGGATTGCTATTCATGGCTTACTATTCCCAGCTCTTCCTTCTTCATCACTTACAGCATGTCCTGCCCTCTGTATGTGACTATTGTTTTAGTTAGTTAGTTATTAATTAACGGCGCTAGCTTTCACCATAGCTCCAAAATAAAATAAATTCCAGTACAAAACCATATAAGAAATACAATCATCTAAAATATTCATACAAACAGTAATAATAAAACCAATACTGAGCTTTAAATAATAATACAGACTATACCAATTAGGCAACATCATAATTAAATCAACAGATACTATTGCCAGAACATGTATCAGAAGGCAAACTAGAGCACTATGCCTATAAATCCTTAATCTAATCAGCTCAGTTTTATCCTTCAGGACACTTCCTCCCTGATCTTAGCTGCTAAATACGCAAAGGAAGCAACCCAATTAATCCTGTTTTCTGACTCATTGAACAGAAGGGATTTAATTTGGAGGTGAGGTGGGAGATGTTCCTTTCCCATCATCAGCGGGTTAATCCAAAGTGCCCTAATATCCTCGTACAGGGGACAGTGAAACAAAACATGGGGCAGGGCTTCCACCACTGCAGTTCTGCAGATGCAAGTGTGATTTGCATAAGGCTGGCCGACATATCTGCCTAGCAAAATCGCAGAACGGAACTGCTGCAGTCGCAAGCATACAAAACTCCTGCGAAGGGAGGAAGATTTAAGTTGATCAAGATAAACCTCAAATCTATGAGCCCGTTTAAAGCGGGAGTACAGGGTGCAACTTTCCATGCTGCTACCGCAGCCAGATCTTCCTGACAGGCAATGTCAGCTGCTCTCATACGGAGCAGCCTTCCCAATTGAGGGGTGTCAGTCCCCCAGAGACTAGCAAAGGAGAAACCCAAACTCTTCAGATTGGAGAACAGTTGGATGAGCCAAGGATATTGTCCGACTCCATCACAATGTAATTCCTCATACAGACATTGGGAAGGCAAAGAACCCCCATCATGGGCACACAATTTTGCCCAATAGCTAACATTTGCTTGCTTACCGATGCATGCTACTGGGAGAGTACCTGTCTCTGCTCTCACTATAGCTCCTGGAATTCCTTGAGAGATTCTCAGCAACTGCCTCGGGAACTTGTTTTGCACTGCTTCTAGTTCAGGGGAGTTATCCATTGGTATTATTGCCGCTCCAAAAGTAAGCATTGGCTGTACTTTAACCTTAAATTTTTTTAGAATTGACAAAAATGAAGTCAGCATAGATTTTGCTGACAGTTTAAGTATCCCCTTGGCTACTACATTTGCTTTAACCGCAACCTGCTTTTTATGGCACTTCCATAAACCATTGCTGGAGAAAGTTAGCCCCAGATAACAATAGGAGTCCGTTTGTTGAAATTTGTTGCCATCTACCTTCCAAGAGGATCTTTGAGCTTTACTGCCAAACACCATAATGTGAGTTTTAGAGTAATTTATCTCTAATTCGTTGATGGAACAGTATTCTATCAGCTTCCTCAGCTGGCATTTCAGCCCCTTTCTTGTTTGTGACAGCAGCACAATGTCATTGGCATACATCAACGCTGTTATTTTCCTGTCCCTAATTTTAGGGGGATGGCCATCAGTACTTAATAGCGAAGAGATAAGATCGCCTATAAAGATATTAAATAGTAAAGGGGCAAGGACACATCCCTGCCTAACTCCCCTTTGGACCAAGATGAGTCTTGTAAAGGGCCCCCTAGCCTAATCCTGGCTTTATTTCCCTTATGAACCTGGATCAAGAGGGATAACAATTCCCTGCTGATACCTAAGTGAGTTAGTTTACTCTAGAGTTTGTGCCTTGATACAGTACCAAAAGCTTTCTTAAGGTCGATGAAGGCCAAAAATAATTTTCCTGCTCTAATCTTGGTATACTTTATTATAAATGGAATAGGATAAAACAGATATCTGCCATGGAGCAGTTGTCCCACACCCCGAAAGGAAGAAACTGACACCATTATTTGGGTTAAACTAGGCCGCACCGAAAACTTTATTAAAACATAGTCGGGTAGGGAGGGGGCTTTTAAGTCCTGCAACCTTAACTATTAACTCATTAACAATTGATGATAATCTTAAGCGGTCTGAGGTTCCTCAGTACCGCAACAATGCTAACTATAGCTGCTGCAATGTCACACCTGTTCGGTGGCCCCCAGCCGGATCAGGAGGCCCTATGCCAACTGTGACCCTAAGAAGGTGTGGGGCCCGGGGGGGGCAACCCGCGGTCCCACGGGGGTAGGTAGGGAAAGGAGAGGGAGCGTGAACCTTCCGGGCCCGGATAGAGCGTTCCCCTTTAGGTCTGGGAAGTGGTGCCTCTAGAAAAGGTTCCCTCAGGGTCTTATACGGTAGTCTGGAGGCTCTCAGGCTCTCCCTACCAAGCTCATCACAGGGATAGAGGCGCAGCCACTTCCCAACCGGGGAAGGCCCCTCACACACGGGCCACAAGCACACCGGAACCCAGGTCCCAGGGGGAGTGTAGAGAGGTGGGAGGAGCACCAGTGCCAGGGACCCCCGCAGGGGCGGGGGTGGGAACACTAGAGGAGGAAAGGGGCTTCTTGCACGGCCAAGTTCCGGGACACCACGTGGGCTAGGGGGAAGGAAGGGGAACACCCACTCAGTTATCCACGGGGCTTCTGACACGCACACTCACACGCACACACCAACACTCACGCACTCGCTCTCCTTGCTCTCAGTCTCCAATGCTCTCAGTCTCCAATGCTCTCAGTCTCCAATGCTCTCTGCACACGGGGCCGGTTTCACAGGCTTTGGCTCTGATCACCAGCAAAGGAGGGAGAAAAAAACCCAACTTTATATAGACTGTGCTGAGCGTCTAAGCTGCAACCGCTGTGAACGACGCAGAGGAGCGTGCAGGGGCGTGGCCACGTCGGGGACGCTGGCGGGGGGCGTGGCTGCTTGCTGCACGTTGGTGGGAGGTCCGGCTGTCTCCGGCGGCCCTCCTGCGGGCTGTTGGCATGCCTGCGGGGGCGGGGCTTTGGGCTGCGTGGCCTCCTCCGCTCTCTCTGGGGGCGTGGTGCTGCGGGGTCTGGCGTTTGGCCATGTCCTGGCTCGTGCGCCGCGGCGGACTCCTCCTGGGTCCCGCCGCCGGCGTCGGCCCCTTCTCCTCAGGCCCCGAGGCCTGACAGAAGGAGTGAGGAGATAACCCCCTGCCTTAGGACAGAGGCGGTCCAAGGCACGGGGGAGCGTCTCCCTCATCCTGGCTCTGAAGTGACGCTGGCCGGACAAGCTCTAGCATTCACTCAGAGCCCACCTCTTAAGGAGATGACTTGGCAGCAGACTATCCCTATTTTAACCTAGCTACTTCGCAGGACCCCTGCCACTAGAGGCTGCCAGCTTCTGCTTGGCTAGTCTCACTCCCCTCCCCCAACCGACCTTTCAGTTATCTGGTTCAGCTGCTTTTGAAGGGCCTTGAGATAGATCTCAAGTCCCACATCTGACAGGTGCACGCCATCAACCCTGTACAGCTCTGGCTTATTAAATTTAATCTCCGGGTGACTAATTACCCGACCCCCCAGCTCAAGAACCAATTTACCTATCTCTTTGTTTACCTTTCTCCTAGCCCTATCGACCTTGCTCGGGCGCACGGCATTCCTCCAGTTTATTCGCTCAAGCATCTCAACCATACGAAAACTGTTCCTGGGAGAATCCTTCTTGCAGTATGCAAGTCCTTCTTGATTTCGGTGACCAGGTGCTGACCTGTGTCCCCCGGCAGGTTATTTTCTCCCAGGTGGATTACTAGGATGTCTGGATGCGGCTGCGATGCTACCAAGTGGATTAGTGGCAGGAACTGAGCCCACTTCATGCTGCTCCGGCCTTTCCACGATATCTTTGCCAGATGGCCCAGTCCCAGCTGGGTCCCCCAGTACGAGCTTCCTGCTCGCCTCCCGGCCCAGTAGACAATACTGTGGCCTGCAATGATGATTCGCTGCTGCCGGCCAGGCAGCTCGCTTCCTACAAAACACGATATTTGTTAACCAATATTTCTGCCCCCAGGTGTCACCACTTAACTCTGGGGCCCAATTTTTATAACTGCACCTTCCTGACATAGGAGCGATAAAGTTCTGACTTCCAGCGACCTATCGCTTTAACTTGCCGCTCGGATAATCCGGCAGCAGCTGCGCAACTAATCCGAAAGGAATGGGGGCCGAAATTGTGTGCTGACAAATCCAATTTTTTTAATGCTTTCCTCAATACTGCTGAAAATTGGTACCTGGTCACCCTCGTACCATTTTCGTGTATGAACAACTGGCCCTTGCTCCTCGGCCGTATCACCAAGTATTCCTCCAGTGCCTTCACTGGGCACAGGTCTGGCTCCTCTATCCTGGCCAACTTTATTAATTGTTCCCTTCTACGCTGATCTGTTTTGGATCCCCGCATTACTATGGACATTCCTTCCATCCCCGTCTGGACATCCTCTCTGCACAACACTGGTCCCCCTGTATTGTGAACTGAGGCAGATGCTAACTCTCCCACCCGGAAAGCCCAGAAAAAGGCCAATTTAAACATTGCTTGAAATAACCGGGTCTCATAAGGCGAGAAACACACCCCTTGAAGTTGTTGGGACAAGCCTTGCAGTATGGCCGGCGTGATGGGTTGTCTACTATCGCCAGATAGTATTCCATTAAAGTTCCGCAGGAAGTGGAGCCATGTCCGAAGGTCATCCCGCATGTCGGCAGAGATCCTAATGTGGCGGTGCCCGGGTTGATTAGACCCGACCTTCTCATATAGCCTGGATAGGAAGGCACGCCCCGGCGCCACCACCCGGCACGCGAAATTGAGGCTCCCCGTCAGGGCCTGCAGTTGCCTGACTGTTGTTTTGGGGCGCCCCAATATCGCTTCAATGTCCCTAACCAAAGCGACCAGCTTCTCAACCTGCAGGCGAGAAACTTGCTGTTTGGTGTCTAACTCAACCCCCAAGAATGTTAGCACCGGTGCTGGACCCACTGTTTTTTCCGGGGCCAGGGGGACCCCGAGTTCCCCTGTCATCACCTGAAATTCTTCGAGGGTTCTCTTGCATTCATCCGTCCCCTTCTTTCCCAAGAACAAAAAATCGTCAATATAATGCAGAATATATTGAGATTTTGTTCTCTTCCTAGCCAGCCATTCCAGTAGGGAGCTAAAACGCTCAAAGGCCGAACAAGATATGGAACACCCCATGGGCATTGCCTTATCATAAAAATACTGGCCTCCAAACTGGAACCTGAGTAGCTTAAAGCTGTCGGGGGAAATGGCAGCAAGCGAAATGCCGATTTAATGTCGCATTTCACCAGCAGGGCCCCTTTTCCACATTCCTTCACCATCTCTATCGCCGCATCGAATGACGCGTATCGGACAGAGCACAGCTCAGGAGGGATGGCGTCATTTACTGATCTGCCCTTGGGATGAGAGAGGTGATGTATGAGCCGGAACTCCCCTTCCTGCTTCTTGGGCACAATGCCCAGAGGTGAGACATGCAAATCAGAGAAGGGTAAGGACCCGAAGGGGCCCGCGATACGGCCTTCTTCGAGCTCCTTACGAAGCTTGGAGGCTACCAATTTCTCCTTCCCTTCCACTGATTGCAAGTTTTTAACCCAACTCCTAGTTGCCTCAAATTTAGCCGGGATGACAAAGCCATCCCTAAATCCTGATACTACATATTCCACCTCCTCAGCCTTTGGGCAGCCCACCAGGGCCCGCTGGAGGGCCTTATGATTGACCGGCGTTGGGGCCATTTCCTCCCCCTTGAGGTTGATTGCTCCCGGTCCCTTGTTTTCCCTGCCTTTTTCCGCGGAAGATACCCCGCCCTCTGTTGCATTGAATCTCGGGGTGTCCCCCTCCACATTGGGTGCACGCATGCTGAAAACGGCACACGGGGCGGGTGCAACCCCCCGACCCGTTGAAATCCCAACAGGTCATTCCCTTCTGACTCTTTCGGCGCCCTCCTTCCCGAAAGGGGTCATTCACTGGGGCCACACACACCCCCTGGCTAGGGTGTGTCCGCTGTCGGTCCTGTGTGTCCCGTATTAGACATACACTCAAGCCATAAGTCGGTTGCATAAACATCCCGTCTGATCCCAGGGGTAATTGCCGCCCTCTTCCTAAAACCCTCGTCATAACAGAGCCACGCCCCCGGACTCCCGGAGTCGTACGCTCTGCGGACGATGTCTAAGTATTTGATCAATTCAGCAGCCCTCTCAGGGGCCGCCTGAATCATCACACCAATTAGCACCGAAAAGGCGGCAGACCAATTGGTCCAATTCTTCTCCACCTTTGGATGCTTGAACCTTTCTTTGTCCTTCTCCTTCTCGCTCGAGTTCGGATCTGGCACCGGTTCAGTATATAATAGAGAGAGTACGTCTATGTACTCCCCTTTCCGTATTTTATCCCTAGTGTGTTGGGCCAAATGTGCCCCCACAGGTGCCCCTACCGCCGCCCAGGTGCCGGGCTCCCTGGGTGTTGCTGTGGTCAAATTGCCCTGTCCTTGACACGTAATGTATATATCTCTCTGTGACGTTACCGTCGCAGTGCCCAACTCCTTTTGTGTCGATGCCCCCGCGGCATTCTGGTTAATCGCCTCAGCCCTTACATTATCCTGGTCCGGCCATGGCACCCAGGACCCAACCCACCCAAGCCGCGAGGCAGCTTGGGGATCTGCCCGTGCTGGTTGTTGTTTGTTCCCCGCACGTTCTTTATTAACACACTGGCACTGCTGGCATTGCACACACTTACCTTGCTTCTCTTGGCTGGGGCCTGCACCCGCGTTCACTGCCGGTTCCCCGCTAGGCCGGGCTCGTTGCTCCTCTTGCCTGGCCGGCCGTGCATCTGTTGGGACCGGTGCTCTTGCTTGACTCCCTTGGCCTTGCGCGTGCTGCCTCGCCTCCTGGTGTCGCCCCTCTGCCAGCTCATCCACTTTTCCCTCAAGCGCTGCGAAGCGATCCATAAATGCTGCCAGCTGTTCCCCTCTTGCACGCTGAGCTGGTGGTTCCTCTCCCTCCTCGCTGTGAGGAGACAAAGGGTGCCTTCCCCCTTGCCGGGGCGGAGGGGAAGGCCTCATCGGGGGCTGCCCAGTTTGGCCCAGGGGGGTCTGAACCTCCAGGTCCCCCTGGCCCTGCGCACTTGCGGGGGGGGAACTCCCCGCACCATGGGGTCTCGATCCTGCTCCTCCCTGAACCTCGCTGGGGGCTGCACTGCTCACGTGCTAGCCCTGGGTCCCCTATTCCGTGCATCCTGCTGGTCAACACCGGTTACCCCACCTCCTACTTGTTTGTCAGTATCACCCTTGTGACTCCCTTGCATTTGTTCACCCGTAGCCGCACAGCCCTGGTCTGATTCAGCAGCCGCTCCTTCCACTTCCCTAGCCGCCCTACCCCCTTGCAGTTCACCGGGTACCTGTTCCCGGTTCGCCAGGCTGGTTAGGGTACTTTCGCAGCCGCTCATCCGGGCCTGCAAGACTTCGAGGACCTCCTCAACCCTTTTTGCCAGGGCCTTCTTAGCAGGGCCCTTGCCCTTCTTTCCCCCGCTTCCTTTGGCCATGGCCTGCTCTTCCTACACTTGCTTGCCCCTCTTACTGTGGCTCCCTCCTTGCCAGCCCCTAGGCCAGTTCCCCAACTGGCCCCCGACAAGCTCCCTTTATGGCCCTTATAGAGCCTTCACTCGGGGCTATTTTTTCCTTCCAATTGTGGCTCCCTTCTCCTTACCTGGACTGTGGAGTCTGCTGCCTTGTGAGGCCCTTGACTCCCCTGCTGGCCACTTCGAGCTCAGTTCCCTCGTAGCAGCCCCCTTCGAGGCCTCTCTCACCTTGCCTGCCCTGTGCAGGCTGCCTAGCTATGAGGCCGGATATGAGCAATGAGGCCAGCTTGCTATGAGGCTCTGCTGCCAGCTAGCTATGAGGCTCCTATGTATGCCCCCGCTAGAGTTCACCCCCCTTCACAGAGGCTCACACGAGCCAAAGTCCTAAGGCCCTATTTCCTTTTGCCCCGCACCCCCAGTCCCACTCGCGAGTCTCTTCAAGTGCAGCGCTGACACGCTGCACTCACGTTGTTGCCTGGGCGCGGAATGGCGATTCCCCGCCGAATTCCAAGATGGCGGCCGCGAAGTCCCGCCTCTCGCAAGACTTCGCGCTGGGCCGCGTTGCTTCTGCCGTGCACCCCCACTATTCTTCCTAGCACTCTTGGGAGGGGGAGGGACAACAAACCGCCGCCTAGCGAGCCGCTGCCTGTGCCGAGGAGGGCCGCGTGGTGACGGGGCTTCTTTCAAAAGCCACACTGCTCCTCTGGAATCTGCTCAGAGGCGAAGGCCCACTTTTCTAGGTGTTTAAGCAGGATTCTGGCATAGACCTTTCCAGTCACTGGAAGGAGGCTGATAGACCGATAGCAGGACGGATCCCTTGGGCAACCCTTCTTGAATATAGGGATAATAATACTAGCTCCCCAAGCCTCCGGAACTTTCTTCGTCCTGTTTATCAATGTGAAATATTTGGCCAGGACAGGAGACCACCAATCCAGCTCTGCTTGTAATATCTCGGGAATCACAAAATCAAATCCTGGGGCCCTATCGTGTTTTAGTGCGGAGATCACCTCAGTCACCGTATGTGACTGGATTTTATTATATTAATTTTTGACAGTTTTGTTGTTTTTTCTCTCTCTTTTTCTACGCTGTATATCTCCTCCACTGCTAAGTACCAAGATCCTTAACAGGACTTTCCTGACGACTTTATTTTCCAAAGATATTCCCTATTATTTTTTCTCTGTGACATAGTCCCAGCATTCACTGTCATATAATTCGGTAGGTACAATAATAGTGGAGTAGCTAACCAGTTTTATTTTCCTTGTTCCCAATTTTGAAAACACTAGCTTCTGGAAGGTAAAATAGGATTGGCTACCACATTGTAAATGAACCTGTCTTACTGCACTCATTTAATTATGCTCATTTAGAAGAGGCACAAGATACATACACACTCAAAAAATTAAAACTTTCTACACACAATTTTTTATTGTCTACATCCCTGTTCATCGTCATATGTTCTGGCTTTTCCTTGCTATTTTTTAATCAAAGCTTCTTTGTTGTCTGAATCAGTTCCTTCCCAATATCTTCCCAGGTGTCAGGGGCCTCTGGAATCACGGGGGGCAGGGATGGATGGGCCTGGATCACGGTGCTCTGTTGAGGAGGCGGAGAAGGTCTTTGGGGGGGGTCCATCAGTTCCCCAGAGTACCATGTTGCCCCGGGTTCTTGTTGCCATGGCAGCAGACGCAGGCAGCATGTCCAGGGGGCTGGAGAACCAGAATGACGCTGCGGATCATGGGTGCATCAACATGGCACTGCCAACTCTGCCCCAGTGCTCAGAGCGCCGACGTTGGCGCCCCGTTGGAAACGCTGTGCCGCAGCCTGTGAGGGCCTTTGGAACAGATATAAGGGAGGGCCAGCCCTATTGACACTGCCAGTGATGAGAGCGTGTGCCTGTGAGAATGGCCCCCTGTTGTGATTCCTAGAGTTTTCTATGGTGCTTTCCTTGTAATCCCGGAGTGTGTGTGTGTGTGTGTGTGTGGATGTATTGTGTGACAGGTGAGATTGTGGGTGTTTGGTTGTATCTTCCCTGCCTCCCCCTGCCTGGTTCCTCGAGTCTCTGTGTTAGCCCTCATCCTCTCCTCCTCCCTTTTCCCCTGGGCTCCTGTTCCCTCTTCTCCCCACACATAGTTCACTTCCCATCTCCTGGTACTGAATATGCACAAGTGTTTGTGTGGTATATAGCAGAAGGGCGCTGCACTGTATCCGCTTCCCTGTGATGATCTTTGGCTGGACTTCTGCCCATTAGCCAATGTAAGACACTGAGGGAAAACTGAAGGTTCTATCCATGCCTGGTGGGGTGCGAATGGGTTCGATCCCATTCGGACCCTTTGCCTCTCTTGCAGCACCTCGTATCAGGTCTCTCTAAATATATTATTATTTATTATTATTATTAGACATTTATATAGCGCCAGTCATATGACCTGGTGCTGTACAGAACACAGAACTAGACGCGATCCCTGCCTGTGACTTACAATCTAAAAGACAAAAGGGGGGGAGACAGAGAGGGGACAGTGGGAGAGACATGGGAGAAGACAAACAAACATTCAAGCGGATGCGAAAACTCAGGTGTGTATGCTTGGCTTGGTTACAAAGAGGTTGGTAGCAGCAGTCATCAGAGGAGGGCAGACAGTAAGAGTAAGGGGAACGACTAGCAGGCATTGGGAAAGGCAGCAAGGAAAAGATGGGTCTTGAGGAGGGATTTGAAGGAGCGGAGGGAGGAGGCAAGGCGGATGTGGGCTCCCCCCTACCTCTCTGCACTTATCGCCCTCCATACTCCAGCCCGTGCACTTCGCTCCTCCTCTGTCCCTTCTCTCACCCTTCCACGCCTTCCCTGCTCCCCTAAGCGCCTTCGTCCCTTCTCACTTGCTGCCCCCCATGCCTGGAACTCCCTCCCTGTCCACATCCGCCTTGC
>QEPC01014514.1:4836680-4861364 GCA_003113815.1 Sphenodon punctatus
GGCCATGTGTGGCCGCACATGTGGCACATGCCTGGGGCCGGCCCTGCTGACTAATAGCCATTTATGGACCAATCCCCTATTAACTTAGCCAGTCTTTTCTTTTTAAACCAGTTATGCTGTTTGTCTTCACAACATCCTTTGGCAATGAGTTCCACAGGTTAGTTGTACAGTGAATGAAGTAGAGTTTCCTTTTATTTGTGTTAAATCTGCTTCCAGTTAATTTCATAAGGTGTCCTCTACTTATAGTATTTTGAGAGAGTAAAAAACAGCTCCCTATGAACTTGCTCTACACCACTCATGGTTCTGGAAACTTCTGTAATCTTCCCTCCTTTCTAAGCTGAAAAGCCTCTCTTTGTACAGAAGCCATTCCATGCCTTTTATCATCTTTGTTGCTCTTGCCTGCCCCTTTTTCATTTCTAATATGCAGGAGGGCCTTAAGCAGGGCCAGTAGGGGCTATGGATTGGGCCCAACTGGGAGGCTAGGCCTGATATCCTCAGCAGGTCCAGTGCTTCTGAGGCCGTAGGATAGAGTATTTCTGGATGGCCCTCTCCTTGCCCACAACTCTCAGCCCCAGAGGTGGCTGCTTTTTGTGGCGCCTTGCCCCCACCTCAGTTTCAGTAAATCACAGATCCCTGAATCCCCGTCAGTGTATGTGTTTGTGTGAGAGAGAGAGGAAGCAGGAGAGAGAGGTTGTGTGCATGCAGGTGCATGGGAAAGCCTGTGTGTGCACGTGTGTGTGTGTGTGGAAACGTATGATGCTTTGTTTTTGTAAGCAAACACCAGACTGCCAGTTGCTAAAGGGGTGGGGCTCTGGAGAGCAAGGTCAAGGGGACCCTGCATTTTAATTTTGCCTGGGTCCCACAAATTCTAAGACGAGCCCTGCTACTGTGCCCTTTTTGAGATAGGGAAATCAAATTATCTAATTGATCATTTAATAGCCCCATTTATACTCCAGGTTTTTTTAATATTTATTTTATTTTTACATTTTTACCCTGCCCTTCTCCTGAAGACTCATGGTGGCTCACAACATTGAAATAAAAAACCCAAACAAAATATAAAATACAGTAATGCATTAAAATCCCTTAAAACCCCACCCTTTATCCCCCACCTACCACCCACCAATCCTCCTATCCACTCGCACTGAACCCTACCTGTGCCTGCCAAATGCCCGGCCAAACAAAAAGATCTTACATCTCCTCCAGAAGACAAACCTCAGGCTTGGGTTTAGACGGATCTTCCAAGGGAGGAAGTTCCATCATTATGGGGCAGCAACTGAGAACGCCTCACTCTGCGCCCTCAATGTAGCAACTTCACAGACAGAGGGCCCTCGAAGGAGGGCGCCCTCGGCTGATCTCAGAGGCTGTGATGGGACATACGGGAAGAGGCGGTCTTTCAGATACCGGGGGCCCAGGCTGTTTCGAGCTTTATAGGTTAAAACTAGTTTGTATTCAGAGTCAGACCCCTGCAAAGAAGCATCTAGAATTACATTCAGTTTACGTGGTTTGTATTGGTAAGTGTTGCTGTACTTCCCAAAGGTGTACCTTGGCAAAAAAAAAAAAAGATCAAGAACTTCCAATTAGCAGTTCCCCTCTTCGCTGCACTCTGACCAGTCCTGCATGTGATCAGCCCTCAGCACAGCAGAGCAAGCACAGCTGCAACTTAGACTTTTGTGCCTTGTTAGCTCAATGGGTGTCTGTCTCTACAGAGGATGCTTGCCGCTGTTTCAGCTGCCTATCATGGGGGCAAGCGTTACGTTTGTTCACCTAAAGCCAGGAGCTAAACACGGAGTGAACACTGGATAGATAATAAACGATCTATCAATCCAGTGTTTTCCAGGCGTTTGGGTGGAGTGCAGCTGTCACAAACCGCTCTGCACTGGGAAGCCACTGACGAGCTGGTCAGGATTGGGTGGGGTCCAGTCACAGAGCAGACTCACATGCAGCCAGCCTGGAAGGATGGGGGGAGGAGCCACACAAATGTGCAGCTGGCCGTCCCCACCCCCATGCTGCGCCCAGTGCCTCGCCCCTCCCCTCATGACAGGCAGCCATGGTCGCCGGTCATGATGGCCACGTGGACCAGGCCGGGAACAGCGGGCTACCACATGTGGTAGCCCACTTTGGCCTGGGCGGGTGGGCCATTTCCTGGGTGTCTTGGCAGCTAGCCCGGACTGTGATCCTAGAGGTCTCACAGGGGCTTAAATACATTTAAAACCCCTTACGCCAGAATATGGAATACCGTAACTAGCTCTGCAGATATAAAATCCAGTCCAGAGGTTTTAACTGAAACCTCCAAACATTTCCTAACTCTAAAACTCAAAGTATTCTCAGGATACATTCCCAGATTTACCTATCTTGGAAGGCCATAAAGCAGCTATGCAGATATAACATCCAGTCAAATACATTTTCAGCTGATCTGTTGGGTCTGCTGAGTTCTCCAGATACGTTCCAGGCAGCAACGGCTGTTAGCAAACATGACAGTGGCCCGCTTAGGCCTGTTTGGACCCGCGGGCCACTGTCATATTTGTTTGGCGGCAGTCCACGTGTTTGCCCTGGAGTTCTCCCGGTTGTGTTGGCAGCTAACTCTGTGACAGGGCTGAGGCAACAAGACATATTGGGAATTGGGCCCAGGTTAAGAAAGCCCTGGCAGCATCAAACCCAGTCTTGGGTCAGACCCAATGCAGTTGGGATCAGGCCCACATTTCTAACCTTAAGCTGGAGGATGGCCCAATAAAAACCTCATTTTGTGCCAGCAGACCTGTGACGAAACCACATTTTCTGCACCTCATTCATTCTTAGCTGCAATTATAGACTATTTTAACATTTTTTTTGCACCATGAGTCTTTAGAGCTGCCCTCTTCTCTGGCAGTACAAGCCACGAACAACCCAGCAGCCAGGGCTGACCTTTGGCACGGGCAAGAGGGGCAGTTGTTCTGGGGCCTGAAATTTGTGGGGGCATTTTGGGGGTTCCTGCAGGAAGCACTGGTGCAGGGCTCCATTCCCACTAATTCCAGGGTGCCCCAAGAGCCCCAACAACACTACAGATATTACTGCGGGAGTTTGCCATCGCTCCTGAGGTTTGTGGTGGTAGCAGGTCTCCTGGGGGCTCCTAGAGAGCCATGTCAGGCAGTAGCAGAGGCTCCTGGGCCCTCCAGGAGGAGGAGAGTAACTAGATCATGCTGGAGCAGGGAGGTGGGCCCAGCAGTCAGGAAGACGTACTGTGGGTGGATGGAGATGGTAATCAAGATGGAGATAGGAATGTAACTTTGCTTATCAAGGTTTGAGGATGACTAGTCAGGGGACAAGTGTTGGCACCATAACCCCCGTGAAGGCTAAGCCATTTAAACCGCTGGGGGCGCTCCCTGCATAAGTGTAGGGGCTGCCCTGTCAGGGGACAAGTGCTGGTGCCATGATCCCTGTGAAGGGTAAGCCGATATCGAATATAAGGCACTAATATTATAAAACGGGGCTTAGGTCCTGTAAGTATTGTAAGACAACATTTTCAAATGGGGCTTACGGTCATGTACGCATACCTGTAGGGGTTTCCTGTCAGGGGTCAAGTGTCGGCGCCACAATCCCCGAGAAGGGTAAGCCATAGATGGAGGCAGATTACTGATATCCCAAGTGAGGCCGTCGGCCTAGGCAATTGCAACTAGCAAAGTTGGTGTTTCCAATTATATTTTAGACCTCATTTTATCTAAATGTATATTTGTGTCTTGATATACGTCTTTGTGTTTTTGTGTTTTTAATATACGTTTATATGAAAGTATAGATATGTGTATACGGAGAAGGTACCAGATGATGTGTGCATCTGGGTAGATTGTGAGATGTTATCTTTGTGAGATTGTGTTTCATGATTTTTTGTTCCTCCACTGGCCATGGCGAAAGCTAGAGCCTAATAAACAAATTTGATCTGATTTGATTTGGATGGAGATGGAGCCGCTCACTGACCGCAGAGTACTCAGGCAGACCTCCCTCCCTGTCCCAGCTTAACCTAGCCACCCACCCCTGGGAGCTTCTGCTGCTTCCCAATACAACTCCTTATGACGGGAGTAATTCAAGGAACGAGATTTAATTTGGAATGAGACAGGTGAATTGCTAAACCTGCACTGGAGTCAGTTTACAGCCCTGACTCGCTCCTCTCATACAATTCGTCATGTCTCTCTTTGTCGTGTGTGCACGTAGCTGCCAGCAACTGCAAGCAAGCAGAGAGCAGCTTCACACAGGAGACCAAGACTGTGATGAGGCTCTTAGGATCAAAGAATTGTAGGGCTGGAAGGGACCTCAAGAGACATCTAATCCAACCCTTTAATTACCAGTGATTCAAAAAGTAAAAATGTAGAGCCCATATCTGGTAACCCTAAAATGGGACTGAGGCAATACATATGTTTTTGTGTGTGGTCCCTTTGCTAGGAGATTAATTTGGCTGTTTGTGGGTTCAGGGTGTGAGATTACAAGAACCCATCCAGAGCCAAGGTTTCAGTTTACTTTCTTTGTTTTCAAGACACATTAGAGTATTTCCCAAACACCTTTTGACATATAGGAGGTGCCCACTACACACATTTTTCACTAAAACCTCCCAACATTTCCTACCTCAAAAACTCAAAGTATTTCTCCTGATTATATTCCCAGATTTACCTATCTTGGAATACCATAAACAGCTATGCATATACTTAGCTTCAGCAGCACCAACTGTCATTGCTCACTCCTGGAAAAGACCTACTTCCCCATCTGTGGGAGAATGGTTAGAAAGACTTTGCTATATTATCTTTAGATTGTAAACCCTTGGGCAGGGACCGTGTCTATCTTGTTTTTTGTAAAGCGCCAGGTACATCGCTGAAGCTATATAAATGCTTATAATAATAATTAATAATGTCTATGGGAATAGTGTCTGCCTCACTGAAAGACAAATGTGAAGATTTCTTAGACATTGTTCGTCTATTAATATCTCAGGGCAAAAATGGACATTGGGTAAAAACACGTGTTTGCAGTGTGCCGCTGTCATGTCCCAGCCTGGGACAGAAATCCACAGGCAACACGGTCTGGTCCATGTCAGGGCACCAACCATACGTGCCTGCAGTCAGGCCGCTGTCCCACTGCCCGAGGAGGACTGCAACAGACACGTGGGCCCTACTCCCAGCGCTGCGCTCCCGGGCCCCAATCTGGACTGAGGCATGGCTGGCCACAATAGGCATGCTAGCCTGCTTTGACCTGCTCTGGCCCAGTCAGGCAGGCCTTAGCCCAGGTTGTGACATCAGGGGTTTCCTGAGATCAGAGCCTGGGCTAGCTGCTGACACAGCTGGGGCAATCCCAGAC
The DNA here is from genome assembly GCA_003113815.1 of Sphenodon punctatus. NCBI lineage: Eukaryota > Metazoa > Chordata > Lepidosauria > Sphenodontia > Sphenodontidae > Sphenodon > Sphenodon punctatus. The sequence goes on from QEPC01014514.1 coordinate 4,841,994, forward strand.
CAACATCTGGTGATGCAAAAACAGACGTGTCAGTGGTCCACGGGCCACCATCACATCTGTGTTACCCATCGTCAAAGACCTTTATCCCACACAATGTATGATCATGTAACCCTACCCAAACAGTGACCTCAGTTCCCCAGCCTCACCTCCCATATGGAGACTCACAAATAGTCTGCACATTTTTTAGTTTTTTGATATGTTGTGATTTTTTTTCTTTTCCTTTTTCTTTCTTCCCCCCCCCCCTTCAATTTTGTTAGAGTACTGTGACTATTGACACTGTACCTAGGGTTACCATACCACCCCTTTAAAAAAGGACGCTTATGAAAAATACACGATGCAGGGCTGCATTGGTTCCAGTGCAGGCCAGCAACATGTATTTCTCATGTGTCCTCTTTTAAAGGGGAGGTATGGTAACCCTAACTGTACCAGTTACCTCAATTGTATTTTCTCTCTAGAAGGATAATAAAAAGTTATAAAAAAACCCCCACAAGACACCCTCCCAACATTAATTATTATTATTATTTAGAAAGCACCAACTCACCACAAGCAGCATTTTAACCATACTATTCCAGAATAAGCTATTTATTTATTTATTTTCATTTTTACTCTGCCCATCTCCAAAGACTCAGGGTGGCTTACAACATCAAAAATATAAAATCTAGTCAAATACATTTTAAACCCCTTAAAATGTGCATCATCCCAACCACCCGCAGGATAAGTTTGAGAACAGGATAATAAATTGAGGATAACAGCCTGTGCAAGTCAGCCTACTCAGTTTCACGCAAGATACTCTCCACCCACTACCCCCCCCCCACTGTACATGTTACAGGGCACCCACAGCGCAACTCTGCAGCATGTATAGTGGGTGGGTGGGTAGTGGGTGGAGAGTGGGTGATTTCACGTTACGTTTTCGGCATTCACCACAGTCAATCTCAGTCAAATGTGGGGGTGGTGGTGAAAGAGCCGTGCACATCNGGAGGCAGATTACTGATATCCCAAGTGAGGCCGTCGGCCTAGGCAATTGCAACTAGCAAAGTTGGTGTTTCCAATTATATTTTAGACCTCATTTTATCTAAATGTATATTTGTGTCTTGATATACGTCTTTGTGTTTTTGTGTTTTTAATATACGTTTATATGAAAGTATAGATATGTGTATACGGAGAAGGTACCAGATGATGTGTGCATCTGGGTAGATTGTGAGATGTTATCTTTGTGAGATTGTGTTTCATGATTTTTTGTTCCTCCACTGGCCATGGCGAAAGCTAGAGCCTAATAAACAAATTTGATCTGATTTGATTTGGATGGAGATGGAGCCGCTCACTGACTGCAGAGTACTCAGGCAGACCTCCCTCCCTGTCCCAGCTTAACCTAGCCACCCACCCCTGGGAGCTTCTGCTGCTTCCCAATACAACTCCTTATGACGGGAGTAATTCAAGGAACGAGATTTAATTTGGAATGAGACAGGTGAATTGCTAAACCTGCACTGGAGTCAGTTTACAGCCCTGACTCGCTCCTCTCATACAATTCGTCATGTCTCTCTTTGTCGTGTGTGCACGTAGCTGCCAGCAACTGCAAGCAAGCAGAGAGCAGCTTCACACAGGAGACCAAGACTGTGATGAGGCTCTTAGGATCAAAGAATTGTAGGGCTGGAAGGGACCTCAAGAGACATCTAATCCAACCCTTTAATTACCAGTGATTCAAAAAGTAAAAATGTAGAGCCCATATCTGGTAACCCTAAAATGGGACTGAGGCAATACATATGTTTTTGTGTGTGGTCCCTTTGCTAGGAGATTAATTTGGCTGTTTGTGGGTTCAGGGTGTGAGATTACAAGAACCCATCCAGAGCCAAGGTTTCAGTTTACTTTCTTTGTTTTCAAGACACATTAGAGTATTTCCCAAACACCTTTTGACATATAGGAGGTGCCCACTACACACATTTTTCACTAAAACCTCCCAACATTTCCTACCTCAAAAACTCAAAGTATTTCTCCTGATTATATTCCCAGATTTACCTATCTTGGAATACCATAAACAGCTATGCATATACTTAGCTTCAGCAGCACCAACTGTCATTGCTCACTCCTGGAAAAGACCTACTTCCCCATCTGTGGGAGAATGGTTAGAAAGACTTTGCTATATTATCTTTAGATTGTAAACCCTTGGGCAGGGACCGTGTCTATCTTGTTTTTTGTAAAGCGCCAGGTACATCGCTGAAGCTATATAAATGCTTATAATAATAATTAATAATGTCTATGGGAATAGTGTCTGCCTCACTGAAAGACAAATGTGAAGATTTCTTAGACATTGTTCGTCTATTAATATCTCAGGGCAAAAATGGACATTGGGTAAAAACACGTGTTTGCAGTGTGCCGCTGTCATGTCCCAGCCTGGGACAGAAATCCACAGGCAACACGGTCTGGTCCATGTCAGGGCACCAACCATACGTGCCTGCAGTCAGGCCGCTGTCCCACTGCCCGAGGAGGACTGCAACAGACACGTGGGCCCTACTCCCAGCGCTGCGCTCCCGGGCCCCAATCTGGACTGAGGCATGGCTGGCCACAATAGGCATGCTAGCCTGCTTTGACCTGCTCTGGCCCAGTCAGGCAGGCCTTAGCCCAGGTTGTGACATCAGGGGTTTCCTGAGATCAGAGCCTGGGCTAGCTGCTGACACAGCTGGGGCAATCCCAGACCAACATCTGGTGATGCAAAAACAGACGTGTCAGTGGTCCACGGGCCACCATCACATCTGTGTTACCCATCGTCAAAGACCTTTATCCCACACAATGTATGATCATGTAACCCTACCCAAACAGTGACCTCAGTTCCCCAGCCTCACCTCCCATATGGAGACTCACAAATAGTCTGCACATTTTTTAGTTTTTTGATATGTTGTGATTTTTTTTCTTTTCCTTTTTCTTTCTCCCCCCCCCCCCTTCAATTTTGTTAGAGTACTGTGACTATTGACACTGTACCTAGGGTTACCATACCACCCCTTTAAAAAAGGACGCTTATGAAAAATACACGATGCAGGGCTGCATTGGTTCCAGTGCAGGCCAGCAACATGTATTTCTCATGTGTCCTCTTTTAAAGGGGAGGTATGGTAACCCTAACTGTACCAGTTACCTCAATTGTATTTTCTCTCTAGAAGGATAATAAAAAGTTATAAAAAAAACCCCACAAGACACCCTCCCAACATTAATTATTATTATTATTATTTAGAAAGCACCAACTCACCACAAGCAGCATTTTAACCATACTATTCCAGAATAAGCTATTTATTTATTTATTTACATTTTTACTCTGCCCATCTCCAAAGACTCAGGGTGGCTTACAACATCAAAAATATAAAATCTAGTCAAATACATTTTAAACCCCTTAAAATGTGCATCATCCCAACCACCCGCAGGATAAGTTTGAGAACAGGATAATAAATTGAGGATAACAGCCTGTGCAAGTCAGCCTACTCAGTTTCACGCAAGATACTCTCCACCCACTACCCCCCCCCCACTGTACATGTTACAGGGCACCCACAGCGCAACTCTGCAGCATGTATAGTGGGTGGGTGGGTAGTGGGTGGAGAGTGGGTGATTTCACGTTACGTTTTCGGCATTCACCACAGTCAACCTCAGTCAAATGTGGGGGGTGGTGAAAGAGCCGTGCACATCTGTTGGCCCGCATCCAGATGTTCACCACAGTCAAACGCGGGCCAGGGTGAACCTAACCACGCTTCGTGAGGTCGGGGCGGGAGGAGGCCCAGGAGTATGGTGAATGTTCACCACGGCAGGGGTGAATGAAAAGTAACGTCTGAAGGGAAAACCCCAGCCGCGGTGGAAGGAAATGACCATGGGCCGTGGTGACGGCACGCAGCGCCGCTGCCAGGCAACCAACAACAAGCAGCACACGGAGGGAGATTTAAAGCGCAGGCAGCAGTAGGGGAACGTGGTGGAGTAGTCGATGGAGAGGAGGGAGGAAGAAAACGAGCGGAGGATGGAGTGACAGGGCGAGGAGGAGATGCAGCAGCAGCAGCAGGAGGGGGAACCCGGCCCAGCGGGGGGATACCCAGCGGCATATGGGGCCACCCCGGAAGAAGGTAGGGGGTGCAGCTGGGAGTGGGCAGGTCGGAGCCGGGGAGAGGAGGGGCACAGGAGGGAGGAAGGGACCACAACCACCAGGAGCCTAACCAGCAGCCCCCATTGTACCCACAAACAGACCAGCAAGAGGGCACGTGCCCCGGAGGAACCCGAGGCCGGAGGGAGCTAGGGACAGGCGGCGGCCACCATTGAGGAGGAAGAGGAAGCGGAGGGGCTGGCACCCAGGCGCCGGTACCATGGGGGGGGTGTCAGTGGGGGCTCCAGGAGACCCACGACCTCATAGCTATCTGGGCGACACCCGAGATGCAGGCCGAGCTGGCTGTCAACGCCCGGAACGAGCAGGTGTTCACCCAGATAGCCACAGAGATGGGGGAGGTCGGATACGACCGAATGCCCACACAGTGCTGGACTAAAATAAAGGAGCTAAAGATGGGGTACAAGGACATCACTGACAAGATCCGGCACTCTGGGCAGGCGACACGGGCCTCCCCCTACATGGACGTGCTGAGCCGGGTGCTGCACTGCAAGGGCTCCATAGTGTCCCAGCGCCCAGGAGGAGGGGGTGCCCGGGAGGAGCGGCCCGCGGATGAAGACACCCCCCCTTGCAGCCGGAGAGCACCGGGCAAGGCCAGGCACTAGGCACGGAAGCCACGGAGGAGATGCCAGGGACCTCGGGCACACATGCCCGACACATCCCCAGCCCGACCTCCAGCGAGGGCACGCATGCCCCAGCGGACTCCGAGGAGGTAGAGGGGGAGGAGGAGACTGTCACCCTGCACCTCATGGCATGCCGACCCAGAGACCAGGCAAACATCAGCCCCAGAGACTGACCGGCCTTGGAGGGAACGGACACAGAGGGAGCAGGTACGGGCAATGCAGGGCACACACACGGACTCCAAGGGAAGGGGGGGCCGAAGGGGGTGGAATGGTATGGCAGATGGCTCTCCCCTGCGGTCCCAGAGGTAGGGATGGGGCACGGGCAGAGGGAGTCACACAGGGGCCGGCGGTGCCCATCCCAGGGGGAAGGAGTGCCCAGAGCATGGAGACGGGAGGCGGGGCAGGGGAACGGCACCCCATATGATGAACCAACCCCCTTATCACCCCACCGAGCCACACTGAGCATGGGAGGGCCATGGCCGGGGGTTGCCAGTACCGCCGACCCAGAGGATATGGGAGCACTGAGCACAGGCGCCGGGAAGACCTCGCGCAGGAGCTGGTCACAACCAGCACGTGGCAAACGGAGGAGATGCTGGAGGCTGTGAACCAGCTGGAGGAGGGAACAACGAGAGCCCTGCAACAGGTGGAGGGGAGGGACTGGGCGCTGGTGGCGGAGATGCGGAAGGACCGGCGGCTGATGAGGCAGGACATGAACCGCCAACTGGAGGCACTCCAGGCCCACTCGGACCAGCAGGACTGCTGGTCCGAGGAGCTCGGCCGGAAACTGGACCACTCCCTGGAGCAGGGCACATCCCTCCTCCTGCAGGCTGGGGCCCTGAGTGCCTTCATAATGGCAGCAGCCCCACCGGGTGCCGTGCCAGCGCCTGGACCTGTGCTCCCTGCACCCCCACCGGCCGTACCACAGGCCCTACCAGCGCCGCCACCCCCGCCTCCCCAACAGCATCAGGGACCGTGGATCCGGGGACCCGTCCCCCCACAGCTCAGACGCCAGCAGCTGGGTCGCCAGGCCCTGATACGGCCGCAGGCGGCACGGGAGGGGGGAGGGACAGGCACCCCCTGGGGGCAGCGGTCTGGGGGCAGGGTCCCCGGCCCTTCTGGCTGACAGCATCTCCTCCTCAACTTCGGACGAGGGGGGATCGGTAGCCTCGGCCATCCCTGTTGGCAGGGGAAGGGGCTGGCCTGGGGAAGACATTCATAGAGAGTATATCAGCTCTTGCCATAATAGGGGGCTACGATGGAGGGGGCGTTCTCAGTGGCCACACCATGGCTGTGGAACTCTGTTCTGGCAGAGGCCCGGGTGGCCCCGGACCTCCCTTCATTTCGATGTCAATGTAAAACCTGGTTGTTCCGCCAGGTTTTTGGCGAGGGAGGGGGTAGGGTGGTGGGCGGAGGGTTAGGAGCGAGGGTTGTTGGGTTGTTTTTTGGATCCACTTGATTGTGTTTTTAACTTGTTGTTTTTCTTGTTATTAATTATTATTATTAATAATACTTTATTAATGTTTTCATGAGGACTGTAAGCCACCCTGAGCTGCTTGGGCAGAATAGGGTGGGATATAAAAACTTTAAATAAATAAATAACACTCTCTGATACTAATCCTGGGATAGTTGACTGTCCTGGAATAATCATTTAGACGGACCTAATCCCAGGACAGTTTAACATCCAGATGTTACAAAACCTAGAAAAAGAGGTTTTGTAATCACCAGGTTTTTCAGTGATCCCAGGATTACAATCACCGAATGCTGTGTTTAAGCGAACCTCTCATCCCGAGATTAACGCTCTAATCTCGGGATAAATGTCAGTGTAAAAATGCCCCGAGTGAAAGGAGTCAATGCCTGTTTTTAATCCGCTGGGTTATCAATACGAGGGGGGGGAAGGTCCCTGTGACAGAATGTTTCCTGATGATGAGTCACTCCCATGAGTCCTTCACCAGGAGCACCTCAATAAACCCAGCCTCTCAGGCTATGCCACTCACCACTTTATTTATTTCATTTTCCACCCTCCAAGTTTCCACAGTGACGGTCACAGATAACCAAACATTAACATTCTCTTGTAGATCCAGACTAGGGTTGCCAGATATGCACATTTTCCAGGACACTTAGGAAAAACATTTGTTGCAGGCCCAAGGTGCCAATACAGGCCCTGCAACATGTATTTTTCATAAGTGTCCTGGAAAATTTGCATGTTTGGCAACCCTAATCCAGACACGCCCCTTTTGCAGACTTCCCTGAGTCACCTTCTTAGCCCTTGGATTTACCTGCCGTACACCTTCTGTTAGGAGTTAGAGAGCCCTGCGTACTGGACTGAGCCAGACAGGTCAGGAGGGCGGGCACGGCCAGGGGGGTTCGCTGGGGTCTGGAGGCCTTGCTATGGTGTCAGAATATTCTGCAGGGCGTGGGTACATCAAGTAAAGGATGACCAGGTTTACCCATTGGTTTTCTAGACATGCTTTCTACTCCCCAGAATACCATGACAGTGCTCGGTGGGGGATGTCAAGAAAAGGGCAGGGAATGGCTTTTTCCTGGCCCTTCCTTGAAGTAGCTCTGCCCCTGTAGAGCACCATGACAAGTTGGACGGAAATAAATGGATGACAGCCCACAGGAGTCCCGGGTTTTGTCCGGACAGTCCCCCTCAGGGACTTTTGCATGGCAAACCCAATACACAGGCAGGTGCTATGCTCTGCCCACGACCATCTTTCTCTAACTTTCACAGCCGTGGGGAATTCTGGGTCCAAGAAGCTTCCTCCCCCCACACTAAACAGTAGAAGCCCCAAGGAGAGCGAGAGCAGCGATCATGCTCACTGCTCCGACTGCTGGGACCACTCTAGGTGCTTTGCCCACATAGTGGCTGCATGCACACTAACAGATACGGGCAGGCACATGGGCATACATTGGCCTGGATTGGCCCACATGGTGGGCCCGCAATGCCCTCACCACTCCGCTGTGAGTGGAGGCTCCTCCCTTTCTGTGGGGGCAGGTCCAACCATTTACATGAGGCCCAGGCATCAGGGGTGGGATTTTAACTTCAGTGGGAAAAGATACACACACACAAAAAACCAGGGAAAAGGTGGTGGTGGTGGGGGGGAATGCCCTGTGTCCCACCCTACCAGACAAAGAAGAGCCCAGCTGCGCTGCTCTGGGACCAGGGACATAACCAAGGAAAGGGGGGCTGCACTCCCCATTCAACTATAGTGCCATCCTGAATGCTACCCCATTCATTTCTCTCTCATCTTCCATCTCACCGGCAGCAGCCCCCTCATAATTCCAGGTGCCTTGGTTGGGTGATCACCATTCAGGCAGGACGATGTAGGGTATTTTCAGACGTTACGAGATCACAGTGAACCACGGTGAATACCCACCTGTGGTCAATGTGTCTCGAACGTCTGTTTGGCGGCCGCCAGATGTTCGTCACGGTCCATACCCACATGGGGTCAATTTGAACCACGCTTCCCGGGCTAGCGGGGGGAATGTCCCGGGAAGCGTGGTCAAAGAGATCCCCAGCGGGGACCAACAAAAAGTAATGTCTGGCTGGGCACCACGGCCCGGGATCCCGGGCCGTGGCGAATCCGGTCCGACGCGGCGGCCGCATTGGCCCCACCGCCCGCCCGTCTCCCCGGAGGGTGGGCGGTGGGAGCGTGGAGGGGGCAGGGCCGTGCGGCCACACGTTGCGCTGCACAGCCCTGCCCCCGCCGGGATCCCCCCGGCACGTCTGTTACGGCGTGACGGGGTGACCCCGGCGGGGAATTAATGGGGTGATTTCGGTACGGGGCCAATGGGCCCCGTAACGTCTGAAATCACCCGTAGATGAAACTGGCCAATGAGACAGTAGGAGAAATCATCCGCACTGTAAATACCACTTTTTATCCCACCCCCCCTCTCCCAAGAACTTGCTCCTTGGGAGAGGCGGGAAGGGACAAGGGCGGGTTTTGGAGGAGATGCAGCTCCTCAACCATCATTTCTTCTTCAGAGAGTTTGAGGGAATATTTACAGCCTACCAGCAGAGGAGGTGGACTGTCGGAACACTACAGCATTCCCTTCCCTGTGTACAGCTACAGAGCCGTGAAGCCAGAAAGAAAAAGAAAAACAGTCAGTGAGTACATTCACCCAGTGTAGGAGACGCACGTTCACCTCCGCCTCCTGCTGTTTTTCCCCATCAAGGAGTTCAGGGTAGTCAACTCTGTTCTTGGGAGTTACCAAGGGCACTTTTACACGAGACACTTTTAATGTGGTTTCGTAAATGCGTATTTAAATAATGCAAATTTTTTAAAACCGGTTTTGAGCATCTTTGATGATCTGGGGGTGCCAAAACCGATTTTAAAAAATGTGCATTATTTAAAAAACACATTCAAAACAGTTTGGGCTTTTACACATTCACGGCAAATACACATTTAAAACGGTTTAGGTGTTTAAACGAGCATTAAAACAAGCACATTTTTTAACAATCATGCGCAAATGTGTCTCGTCTAAAAGTGGCCCAAGTGTCCCCTGACACTGCTGCTGCATAAACCCTGCCCTGCATTCTTGACTTGTTCTTTCTCAATGCCTCATATTCAGTTTCTGGAATACTCATTCCCACTGGCTTTTTCTCCTCCTTCTCTTTCCCCTCCCCTAGTCCTCCCACATACAAACCCTCCTGCCTCCCCCGCAATCATGAGGAACCCCAGACTTGCTCTGCATGCTTGTTTTTTTTGCCTTGAATCCCTTTATCCTCCAGTCCTAGAGCTCAGCCAGGCTCCTGGCTTTGTTGCCTGGGACAGCAACAGATGCAATCTCTCTCCCTGCAGAGTTTGCATTTTCTGTCCGTCCAGGAATCTAAACTTAACGCACTACTGGAGCCCAGTTTGACAAGCTCCCCCTTTCCATCATTGCAGTGGGTGGGTGTGCAAGAGAGAGAGAGCCCTTGTGATCTTTCCTGCGGTTGTACTTGTAAACAGAAGTTGACAGGGAACTAAACAAGGCAAATACCTTAAGATGCCTTTTGTGTGTCATAGTATTTTGTCTCTTATGTAGATAGAACCTCATGCACATGTTGTCAGCTGGGTCTGTTTTGCACTGGATGCTGAACCATTGACTTTAGTAGATGGAGGAGAGCACCTTCAAGCGTTAAGTTGTTGCACAGCAAAGCTGATTTTAGACTGTTGGGTTTATGCCTTTCAAGATGCTGTGGAACAGCCATGAGATGAACATATCATGAAGTGCCTCTGTCAAATAGGGATCTTAAGATGTTTTTAAAGGAGACACTACTACGCATGGCCACCCATTAACCACGCATTCAACTGCTTGTTTGAAGGTGGTGTGTGGGGATGCACGCTCCCATGAGCCATGCAGTACCCACCCATGGCCACTCATGGGGCACTGCTGAAAAATCTGGACTGCTCCATGTAGGGCAAGCCAAAAAAGTATGTGTGGGCAGGCACCCACACATCCCCTGCCCGTATAAACTGGGGCACCCACCCACGCCAGCAGACAGATCCCCAGGTGGCTGCCTCCCTGGTCCCACCCATTGCCCTGCTGGGAGCTCTCTGGGGAGCTCTTAAAGGACACACACGAAATACAACACCGTGGTGGCTCAAAGCACAACAACACACACACACAAGTGATGCATGAGAGAAGAGCCAACAGTATGGAGGACAGCAGCTCAGAGAGCAGCTTCCTGCATGTAGTTCCCCTCCCTCCCAGTATGTGCCTCCATTTTTGCCCTTGACTGCCAGCAGCTGCAACAGCTCCTGGGCAGGAAGGGGTTACTGGCTGCTGCGACTGCCCATTTCCATGGTGTCCGCGACCGTGTATCATGGAAGCGGGTGATCCGCTGGGGAGGGTTTGAGGTGGTGGTGGAGGTGTGTGGAGGCTACCTGTGTGGGTGCAGTGGCCACCCTGCGAGCCGCCCGTTAAAATCCCTTCCTACTTACTCCACATGTGTGGCTGCTCTGCACTCAGCGAGCATGGATCCCTCTCTTAAGCCTTGCACGTTTAAAAACACCCTTTGCATGATTGCCACCTGCAGTCTACCTGCAGTGTCTAGAACTTGAGAACAGACAGCTAGAAATCAGGAGATCTTAGATGCTACAATAGATTTTCTATGGAGAATCATCTCTTAATCCTGCATTTTAAAGGTGACACCTCTGCAGTCATCCACATTGCCTTCACCCCAAATGGTAGAGACGCTAAGTGTTACCACAGCAAGATGAAGCACCAGCTCTTGCTGAAATCTGGATCCAAATGCAAAGTTTCCCCCTCCCCCAGAGTTACTGCTGGGCCACAGCACTTAAGAGGGGGAGGACTGCTACTTCTCTCTTCTCTTCCCCTTCCCATGCAGGCTCCTGTCTAAGCTATGAGACACTCCTTATGCACCCTCTCAGAAGGGCTCCTGAGGGATTCTGTTCTCAGAGCATCTTCCATGTAGCCCCAGAGAGCAGAAAGCAGCAGCAGTAAATAAAGTCACCAACAGAAGGATTTTTTTCAGGTCGGAAGGCAGAGGCAGGAGGAGTTGAGTGCATCTCAGAGGGGGCGGGGAGGAAGAATCTGGGAACACTCCATGTTCAGGAACTGAAGCTTTGAAGAAGCTGGGCTCCTTGAGGTAGGAGTTGCACAGGAATAGAGAGAATCCTGCTTGCTGCTGGATGCCTAACTCGGATGGCCCAGCAACTCTCTTGTTGCTGTTTAGTAGCTGTTCCACCTGGATTTGTGGTTGCATCCAGACCCATCTAGCCCAACTAGTGTGGATATGGCAGAAAGATGGTGTGGATTCACAAACTGTGGGAATGAGTGGAAAGCTCAATAGTAGACCTGTACAGGTTGCAAGCCAGTTTATCATTTGATTTGTTTTGCTCTTGTCTGTGACTGGTATAAATCTATTTTGGGTGGTATAGGAAAGTAGTTTGATTTATGCTACTCATTTTAATGCTAGCCATGTTGATCAAGGGGGACACTCAGCTCATATATAACAAATACAGATGAAACAGTAGAAACATGATTGTGTAGCTGACATGGGTGCTAGCATTTGGCTGTATGGATCTTGCAGTAAGATCTCCAGTAGATCAACCACTTTCCCTTGAGTTTTGTCTTAAGCCCAAGCCTCATATTCTGGAAGCAGAGTAAATCATTTTTGTTTAGGCAGGCCTTTGGTGACCAGGAATACAATTGGGACTTTAAGGGTAGGTGTATTTTATGAATTTTAGCTATTTTGTAACCTGCCTGAGCGTATCTGGATGGGTTATAGTGGCGTAAAACTTTTGAATAAATAAATAACACATAAATACAGGTGGACAGTAGGTTGAGAAGGAGTTCCATATATTACAACTTGAAATTTTTACTATCACAGTTTTTTTTATATAATAGTTATGAAGGGAACAAGTTTGGCACTTTTAAAGCCTCCATCAGGGTTTGAAAATTTTCCAAGTCCAACATCGCCCCACTCAAAAAGAAAAAGAAAAGGAATTGATCACTATGGGTATTTTCAGACATTATGGGATCACAGTGAACCGAACCACAGTGAATTCTGTGGGGTGGCTGTGATCCCTGTAATGTCTGATTGATCCCTGCCAGATGTTCACCACAGTGAACACCCAGCAGGGATCAATCCTAACCACGGTTCCGGCCCTGCAGCTGGCCACAGAGCTGGAATCGTGGTTACTGATTGACCATGATCAGGAAAGGGCCAAAAGTCATGTCTGTTACTGTGGCCTATTCCTGATCGTGGTCCCAGTCACCGTTAGCCGTCGGGCGCAGTGGCCTCATTTGCCGCTGCACCCGCCCGTCTCCCTGAGGGCGGGTGGCTGTGGGAGTGCGGGGGGTGAGGGGGTGGGGCCGTGCAGCTGCACGGTCAGCCCCGCCCCCCCCCCCCGATTCCCTTTAGTGATGCGGCCAGCATGTCTGAAGGGCTGCCAGCCTCATCACAGACCGGGGTTGGGGAACGATCCCGGTCCGGAATTCAGCGTAGTGGGCCCAGAGGCCCGTCACGTCTGAAAATACCCTATATTTGATGAAGATAGTCGAGTACCGGATGATAAGTGATATACAGGGCAGTGATGAAGACAGCAGCAAGAATGTCGACTTATTTCTAGAGGGAAAAAATGTAATTATAGTTCTGAACAAAGCTCAGTAGAACACGCAAAACTTCCAGAAGCAGAAATGCATGAAATATATTTTCTCTGGCACCAGAAATACATGAATGTAAAGATCTAAATTTAAGTAAAACTGTTTAAGTAAGACTGTTTGAGTAAGTAAGTTTAAGTAGGATACACACAACCTCCAGAATCAGAAATACATGAAATATATTTTCTCCAGAAACAAACCTCCACAAAACCTCCAAACACACAAAGCCTCCAAACACACAAAACCTCCAAAGTTTTCCTCAGCATGGTTTGAGAAACATAAATGGCTTGATTATTCAGTCACTAAAGATGCAACATAACATACTGCTTTTGTTGCTGTCATTTCTACTGCTGGGTAAAAGTGGAGAAAAAACTTTCACAGTGGAAGGGTTCAGGCAATGGAAAAGAGCAACTGGTAAGAATGGAGGTTCCTTAAAGCATGAACACAGCGATGTTCACAATGAGGCTTTTGTAAACTGGCAATATTTTTTAAAACCTGTTACTTTGGGTAAAAGTATTGATCAGGCAGTGTTCTCTGTATGGCCCTTTTCACACAGACACTCTAACACTGATAAAATAGGTGTTACATTTTATTATACATGTTGCAGGGGTGCAAGTGTGCGCTATGGGTGCCCTGCAATATGTATAATAAAGTGTAACACCCATTTTATCAGTGTTAAGAGTGTCTGTGTGAAAAGGGCCTATGACAAAAACAAATTCAGGAAAATAGACATTCTATTGAATCTATTGCAAAAGTGTAACGACACGCCAAAAGACAGCTCAGTGGGGGCATGATGAAAGTGAAGCTGGTCTTAACACTGGAAACTTTAAGGAAATTTTAAAATTGTTGGCTGAAGTAGGTCTTATTTTGGCTAATCATTTGTCTTCTAAAAGACCAAAGTATCCTCTAAATCAAAATCAGAGGCTATATGTTCTTGCTAGCACAATCAGGTAAAAGACTCAGGTTTCTTTTTCTTAATTGTGGATGAAACAAAAGATAAATGTAAGAGAGAACAATTATCTGTAGTCATGAATTATACTTCTGAGTGTAGAATACATGAGGAGTTTATTGGGTTTATTCAGCCTGATTGTAACCCCTACTGCTCTTTAATTGGGGTTGGGGATCGTTTGTATTTTCCTTAAAATCCTCCTAGACTCCTTTTCCTCCCATATAGGTGCACAAATACACAAAACTACTGTTCTCTATTTAACAGCTCTTTATTAACCCTGCCTCTACATAGGCTCACACTCTACCCAAATAGCAATTCGTTTAAAAGAAATTAACCACGTGACAAACAAAGAAACTCAGTGGTTACCAAGATAAGCTTGATAGACCCTCTGGGTCACTGGGGATTCAGTGTCTTTCTGCTTGCTTCTCTCTATGATGGGAAAGCTGGAGAGATGAGATGATTTATTTATTTAATTATTATTTATTATAAACATTTGATATCCTGCCCCTTTCTGCCATGGCAGCTCGGGGCGGTGAACAACATAAACATATATAATATATAATACAAAATATAAATATATAACAAAAGATAACCTATAAACAATCTAAATACGGGCCAACAAAAATAAAAATCCCCCCCCCCAAGCCAACCACAGCCCTTCCACTCCCCGTCTCCCCCACTGAAAGCCTGGCAGAACAACCAGGTTTTACAGTGATGCCTGAAGGAAGAGAGATTCCCGGGCCTGACGTACCTCCATCAGAAGGGAGTTCCACAAACGGGGCGTGGCAATTGAGAACGCCCTCTCCAATGTGGCCCCCCGTTGAACACATGGGACCTCCAAAAGAGCACTTCCGGCCAACCTCAGAGGCCGCTCCAGGATCCGGGGTGTGAGGTGGTCTCGCAGATAGGTGGAGCCCGGGTTTTATAGGTTAGTATCAACACCTTGAATCGGGCCTAGAAGGCTATAGGCAGTCAGTGGAGTAAACGGAGTACCGGTGTTATGTGCTCTCGGTGGCCCATCCCCATAAGGAGGCGGGCTGCTGCATTCTGCACCAGCTGCAGTCTCCGAACCATCACCATGGGTAGCCCCATGTACTGCGCGTTACAGTAATCGCGCCTCGAGGTAATGAAGGCATGGATGGTGGTGGTAAGGTCACAGTCCGAGATATATGGCCGTAATCGCCACACCGGATGTAACTTAGAAAATGTGCTCCTCGCCACAGCTGCCACATGGGCATCCATGTGGAGCTGCGAATCGAGGAGCACACCCGGACTGTGAACCTGAGGAACCAAGGCAGGGTGCACCCCATCAATGATGGGGGTCTCCACTCCCTCAGCCCTCCCCACCAGCATCACCTCTGTCCTGTCGGGATTCAACTTCAGGCGGCTCACCCTCATCCAGTCCCCCAGAGCTGTCAGGCAATGAGACTGCAGGGCCTGAGTCTGCTGAAAACGAGAGGTAGAGCTAAGTGTCATCAGCGTATTGATGACAACTTACTCCAAACCTTCTCACGACCTTGCCCAGAGGCTGCATATACACGTTGAACAGGAGAGGGGACAGAATAGAACCCTGTGGGACCTCACCCATGAGATCCCGGGGAGATGATGTACAGTCACCCAGGACCACACAGTGAGTTCTTCTGGCCAGAAATTAGCGGAACCAGTCAAGAACAATCTCACCCACCCCAGCCTGGTCCCGCAGATGAGTCACCAGCATCTCATGGTCAACAGTATCAAAAGCAGCTGATAAATCTAACAGGTCCAAAAGGGTCAACTGTCCCTGATCTAAAGCATCGCGCAGGTCATTGACAAAGGTCACAAGCGCAGTCTCGGTGCCGTACCCCAGATGAAAGCCAGACTGCTAGTACTCCAGGAAACCGATCCAGTCCGGTCAAGATGCTCCTGGAGCTGCTGGGCCACCACCCATTCAATAACCTTCCCTAAAAAGGGAAGGCTAGAGAAAGATCGATAGCTGGCAAGGGCGTCCGCATCAAGTGATGGCTTTCTGAGCAAGGGTTGCACCACGGCCTCCATAAGACACCCTGGGACCCCGCCCTCTCCAAGGGAGGGTTGACTACCTGTGCCAGCATCGACCCTAATGTCTCCCTGGTCACCTTGACCAACCAGGACGGGCACTGATCTAATTAATAAGTTGTGGCCCTAACAGCCCCCAGGAGCTCCCCTGCATCAGCAGGGGTCGCCGACCAAAATTGATCCCACAAAACAGGACAAGCCGGGGCTTTCACAACCTCCGGTTTCTCAACTGTATCAATTGCAGCAGTGAAGTCTTGGTGAATACGAGCAATTTTATCCACACAAAAAATCAATAAACCTATCACAGCAGGCCTGGGAAATCTCCACTTCCAGGTGGAGAGAGACTGGACTGACCAGCCCCTTCACCACCTGCAAGAGCTCTGCTAGGCGAGATTTCACGGATGCTATGATGGTAGCAAAGAATGTCTTCTTTGTTGCCCGTACAGCCACCGCATAGGCTCTGAAACAAGCTCTATGCCGCAATCTGTTGTCTTCAGCATGAGTATGACACTACCATTGCTCTAATCACCTCCCCTCTCGTTTCAACTGCTGCAGTCCTCTGTGAACCACAGGGACCTGCATCTCCGATGTTAGGGAAGCGGATGCCTGGGAGCCGCCCAGTTGATGGCCTCAGATAGAGGATGTGTGCGAGACCCAAAACTTCCTTATTCTGCCTACTTCTTATATCCTATTGTTAGTTTAAAAAAAAAAACCTCCCCCTTACGTGACGTATAACTGTTAGTACTACGACCCATCCTACTTTATATGACGTGTACCTATTAATGCTATTGATTACAAATAAGCTTAGTCTTCAAAAATTCGCTTTCTCCGTGATTTCTTTTTCAATGTAATCAGCAAATCTATTTTCCAGTTTAGCACCTGTAAGAAGTCTGGGTTGGTCGCCTACCCCTCCATCTGAATTGTTATCTGAATGTATTTTTACATTTGTGGTTAGGTTCTTGTCTGGTTTGAAGATGAGCTAGTTCCTTATAGGGATGGCAATTTTCGCTACAGATTAATCCGTAACTAACCGAAACCGGCTGTTACAGATTAATCCATACCAGTCCATAACAGAGGTCCAAAAAAATTACAGATCTGCTATTACAGATCCAGGTTTCCTACCCACCCATCCCCCGGGGCCCTGGTATAATACTTACCAGCCTCAGGGTGAGCTTGATTGCAGGTCTGGTGGACTGCAGCTTGATTGGCGGTCCCGGGGGGACTCCTCCTGTGTGGTGGAGTCCCTCCAGCAGGCTCTCGTTGCAGCACGCTGTGCTCCCCCCTGCTCCACAGCGTGCATAAGCAAAATGGCCAGTGAGGCCATCCTGCGCAGCCCTTTTGCAAAATGGTGCTGGCAGTGTCGGCGCCATTTTACAAAAGAGCAGCTGTTCTGCGCATGTGCGAATGGCCCCAGCGTGTATGTGCAAAACAGCTGTCCTTTTGGAAAATGGGCGCCGATACTGCTGGCACCATTTTGCAAAAGGGTTGCGCATGCGCAGAATGGCCCCAGCGGCCATTGCACATGCACACTGTGGATGCACGCATTTTGCACATACTCACGGGGCCTCCACAGCACGCTGCGATGAGAGAGCCTGCCAGGGTAAACAAATATTTAATTAATTAATTCATTAATTAATTATGGTTCCGTACCATACCCATAATTAAATCCAAAAACCAACAACGCCATACTGTAACAAACTGTACCCGTAATTTGGTGCAGGTTGCCATCCCTAATTCCTTACTCCAGGCATATTTTTATATTTGCAGCTAGTCTGCTATGTCTGACCTACTGAAATTGCAGAGTTGGGCAGTTTTGACCCACAGATGCTTCCATCCAGATGTCATAAGATCCTGTTCTTTATAAGTTTTCTTCCAGACTGTCAGCTCCACTTATGTCAAACAATATTTAAACATTTTGGGGCCCAAAGAGGCCCAACTCTGGTCAAGCCAAATGTTGAGCTATCTCTGGGGTCACATGATCAGCTAGATGCAAAGGCTTTAACAAAGTCAGTTTGTAAAATTCTCAGTCAGTGCCACACTGACATTAAAAAATGCATCTCAGTACTATGATGGTGCTTCAGTCATGAGTGGCCGTTTAAATGATGTGCAAACTTTAATCTGTCAAAAAGCACCTGCTGCTTTTTATGTGCAATGCATTGTTTTAACCATTGCCTAAACTTAGTTATTGTAGATAGTTTGAAGACTGTAAGAATAGCAGGCCATTTTTTTCTTTACTTGAAAAATTGTATGTCTTCATGTTCTTCAGTTGCACACAAACTATTTCTGGACAAATAGGAAAAAGTAAGGCCAGGGGAACGAAGAATTGAACTTAAGAGATTGATTAGTACAAGATGGGTCTGCCAGCATGCAGCTTGCAGATCACGGCTGCTTACATTTCCTTCAGTTCTTGATATCCTTTTGGAACCTTTTAAAACAAACTCTGGTTCAAGAGCAACGGATGCAAAGGGTATATTACATTCAATAGAACTGGATTTTGTGGTTGGGTTGGTGACATTTGAAAATATCTTAGCTCTTACCAAGATTCTGTCAGGCACGTTGCAGTCTCCCAAACTTGACCTTGCATGTGCTTTGCAGTTAAATGCTTCAAAGAAGAACTTAAGAACTGTTGGAATGAAGTATCCCAAAATGGATTATGGATAAAAACTGAAGCAATATATGAGGAAAACATGTCTACATTAGAAATAAATCAATGTTTCAAACATTTACAGAAGTCACCAATGTGCCTGGCAGATAGTGTACTAATGGAAAGTTCTGTTCAAAGACACTATCTCAGTAGCCAGTCTGATTATCACACACAATTATATTATCCTGCTTTGGACAACATTATTTGTGAAATAGATAATTGCTTCTCTAAATCTAACATGGAGTTATAAAGCAATTGGGTCACTTAGCTCAGACTTCTTATGATTTCATTGTTCCTATGACACAACTGTATGGCATAGATGCTGAATATTTGGATGTGAATTAAGGCAAGCAAAACGGTTGGTTAGGAAAAAGCATGATGATGGGGTTGAAATAAAATCTTTAACAGCCTGGCAATTTCTCAGAGCTTTTCAAAGATGCATTTCCCACATTGTATCAGCTCCTACATATTGCACTTACAGTACCTGCCGCATCAGCATCCTATGAAAGGGACTTTTCAACTCTCCGTAGAATAAAAAAATATTTACAGAACAGCATGGCAAAACAGAGGTTTGCTAATTTGACAGTAATAGCCAGCCATACATTCAGAAAGGGCTCCAGGACTTCATATGAATAAAGTAGTTGACAGATTTGCATCATTACATAAAATCAGACAAATTCTGCTTGTTTAAAATATTATTTAAACAACTATAAACTATACTAAAATTGTTCAGAATATAATTTAGCAATTTCAATATAAAATTTCTGTAAGTGCCACATTAGCATTATAAAATGCATCTCTCAGTGCTATAAGGGTTCTTGATACTCTATGGAACTTTATCAAACAAGCTGTAGTTCAAGAGCAAGGGTGAAGCCACATGATA
>QEPC01014514.1:4861515-4872866 GCA_003113815.1 Sphenodon punctatus
CCCCCCCCCCCCCCCGGGTGGGGAAGCAGGTGACTGCTACACGATGTGTCCTCGGAAAAATTCCAAGGACGCATCACAGAGTAGGCTTACTCTAAATGGGGTAAGGCTGCCCAAGGCAGGGCAACTTGTGTCCAGGGATGCACTTGCCCCACCACGTGGAAGCACTGCTGCGAGATTTTGAGCGGAGGCAGGTGCTTTTGCCTGTCACACTTGGCCACATCACGGTCAGGAGTGGGATCTCATTCAGGCCGGGGGAGGGAGGCGGGGCAGGACTGGGCACCTACTCATGTGGCCCACACCACGGCTTGTCCCAGCCATGACAACAGCTCTGGCAGTTGTTGGCCCGCCCAGCTTCCCCGCGACCATCTGCCCGGCTCCCTGCACTGGCCCCACAGTGTGGTGGCTGCACTTGCGCGCCATGGAGTCATGTGAGGATTGGGCCCTCACAGCTCATGTGGCTCCATCCCAAGTGAGGCAAAGGTTATTTTATATTCAGTTGAACTGGATTTTGTGTTTGTGGTGGTGACATTTGAAAGTATCTTAGCTTGTGCCTGGTGTGCCAAGGTTCTGTCAGACTTGTTGCAGTCTCCCCAACTTGACCTTGTGTCAAGTTTAGACAAATGTAAAGTACTAAAATTGCTCAGAATGTTAGTCTTTCAACAATTTCTTAATTGTTCATAATAAAATGTTTTCATAAGTAAATTACAAGTTTTAACTTTACTTATTGTAAAAAGTAACAAAACTTTCTCCTAAATTGCCAAGCCTTAGTTATGTTTGTCTCCATGTGTCCTCTAACTTACCACTTTTCTCCCTCATTCACTTGATGGGGCCACCCCACCCCTGAGGAAACTTATCCTCTAGGTGTCTCCCATCTAAGAGGCCTTGGTTAAGCCACTGTCTGGGATATAAGAACATAAAAAGTGCCATACTGGGTCAGACCAATGGTCCATCTAGCCAAGCATCCTGTCTCTGACAGTGACCAATCACGGTGGCTTGGGAGAAGCACCCAACAGGTCACAATGGCGGATCCATTCGCTTTTGTTTTCCCCCAGCTCCCATCATGTTCCCTGATCCTGTCTGGCTAATAGCTGCTAATGGACCTATCTTCCAGAAACTTGTCCAAATCTCTTTTAAACTCAGCTATAGTACTGGCCCTTACCACAGCCCCTGGCAGTAGATTCCACGACCCAATTATACTCTGAGTGAAAAAATAGTTTATTTGTTTTAAACTTGCCACCCATGAGTTTCATGGAGTGTCCCCTAGTTCTAGTACTAGCTGAGAGGGTAAATAACTGCTCCTTGTTTATTAGGTTCCACACCACTCATGATTTTATAGACCTCTATCATATCTCCTCTCAGTCGTCTCTTCTCCAAACTGAAGAGCCCCAACCTACCAAGCCTCTCCTCATACGGGAGCCCTTCCATGCCCTTGATCATTTTTGTTGCCCTTCTCTGTACCTTTTCTAGTTCAGCTATGTCTTTTTTGAGATGGGGCGACCAGAACTGCACACAATATTCGAGGTGCGGTCGCACCATTGATTTGTATAGAGGCATTATGACATCCTCAGTTTTATTCTCTATCCCCTTCCGAATAATTCCTAACATTCTGTTTGCTTTTTTGACTGCTGCTGCGCACTGCGCTGTGGATTTCATTGTATTGTCCACAACCACCCCCAGATCCTTTTCCTGAGTGGTAACTCCTAGCTTAGTACCCAGCATTGTGTACGCATAGTTTGGATTATTTTTCCCTACGTGCATCACTTTGCACTTGTCCACATTAAATCTCATTTGCCATTTAGATGCCCAGGCACCCAGTGTCGTAAGATCCTGTTGCAGTTCCTCACAGTCTGCTCGTGTTTTAACTACCTTGAATAACTTGGTGTCGTCTGCAAATTTGATCACCTCACTCTTAACACCCTTTTCCAAATCATTAATGAATACATTAAACAGCACCGGTCCCAATACAGATCCCTGAGGCACACCACTTTTTACATCTCTCCATTGTGAAAACTGACCATTTAGTCCTACCCTTTGCTTTCTATCTTTTAACCAGTTTCTGATCCATAGTAAGACACTACCTCCTATCCCATGACTTTTTAATTTTCTCAAGAGTCTCTCATGAGGGACCTTATCAAATGCTTTCTGGAAATCCAGGTACACTATATCTACTGGGTCTCCCTTGTCCACATGCTTATTTACACCCTCAAAGAATTCCAACAGGTTAGTGAGGCATGACTTACCTTTACTAAATCCGTGTTGACTCTTCCCCATTAAGCCATGTTTGTCAACATGCCCTGTAATTCTGTCCTTAATGATGGTTTCCACCATTTTGCCCGGCACAGACGTCAAGCTTACTGGTCTGTAGTTTCCAGGATCGCCTCTGGATCCCTTTTTAAATATCGGGGTTACATTTGCCACCCTCCAGTCCTCGGGTACAGTGGCAGATTTTAGTGACAGGTTACAAATTACTAACAGTAGGTCTGCGATTTCATATTTGAGTTCCTTCAGAACTCTGGGGTGAATGCCATCTGGCCCTGGTGACTTGTTAGTATTCAGTTTGTCAATTTGCCCTAGAACATCCTCCAACGTCACATTGATTTGTAACAGCTCTTCCAATTCCTCGCCCACAAAGCAAGGATCCGGCGTGGGTACCTCCCCCAAATCCTCCGCAGTGAAGACCGACGCAAAGAACTCATTCAGCTTCTCTGCAATGTCCTTATCCTCCCTGAGCGCCCCTTTTACTCCCTTGTCATCTAATGGCCCAACTGACTCCCTAGCAGGCTTCTTGCTTCTGATGTATTTGAAAAAGTTTTTGTTGCTTGTTTTTGCCTCTTTAGCAAGCCTCCCTTCAAAATCTCTCTTGGCCTGCCTTATTAACACTTTACATTTACGTTGCCAGTGTTTATGCTCTTTCGTATTATTTTCATTGGGACTAGCCTTCCATTTCTTAAAGGATGCCTTTTTGGCTCTAATAGCCTCCTTCACCTCCCCATTTAGCCACAGTGGAAGACTTTTGGTCTTCCTGCTTCCTTTTTTAACTTGCGGGATGCATTTAATCTGGGCTTCCAGAAGGGTGCTTTTAAACAGCCTCCACGCCTCTTGCAAACTTGTAGCCCTTGCAACTGGGCTTTTTAGTTTCTTTTTAACTAGTTTCCTCATTTTGTCATAGTCTCCCTTTTTAAAGTTAAATGCTACTGCTGTACTTTTGTTTGTCTTTCTCCCTCCAGAAATTATGTCAAATGTGATCATATTATGATCGCTATTGCCTAGTGGCTCCGCCACAGTTACTCCTTGCACCAGGTCCTGCGTGCCACTCAGGACTAGATCTAGAATAGCTCCTCCTCTCGTTGGTTCCAGAACCAGCTGTTCTAGGAAGCAGTCATTTAGGGCATCCAGAAATTTGACCTCCACGTCCCGCCCCGAGGAAACATTCCCCCAATCAATATTAGGGTAATTGAAGTCACCCATTATTATTATGTTGCCGACTTTAGTAGCCTGTCTAATCTCTTTTAGCATTGCTTTATCAGTCTCTCCGTCCTGGTCAGGGGGACGATAGTATAGCCCTACTGCGATACTCTTCCCCTTTATACCTGGAATTTCTATCCATAGAGATTCTAGGGAACAGTTTGCATCCTTTAAAATTTTAATTGTACTTGACTCAATGTTGTCTTTTACATATAGAGCCACCCCACCACCAACTCTATCTACTCTGTCATTCCGATATATTTTGTACCCTGGTATTACAGTGTCCCATTGGTTATCCTCGTTCCACCATGTCTCTGTGATGCCTATAATGTCTAGATCTTCATTTAGCGCCATACACTCTAATTCTCCCATCTTACTTTTTAGGCTTCTAGCATTTGCATATAGACATTTATGTGTATTCTTTTTATTCTTCTTACTGTGCACATTATAGGGGACTGTATCAGGCACCCTGGAATTGTTATTTATCTGTTCTCCAGCGAATTCCACCTGAAGTCCCTTAATTTTTATCCCTTCCTCAGTCTTAAGCAACTCTAAATCCCCTAAGTTAACATCATCCTGCATAGATGCCACAGTCCGAACTGTGCACTCCACAGTGCCTGTCGGCTTTCCCCCAGGTTCTAGTTTAAAAACTGCTCTATCACATTTTTAATTTTTAGTGCCAGCAGCCGGGTTCCATTCTGGTTAAGGTGGAGCCCATCCCGTCTGTATAGGCTCCCCCCTCCACAGAAGGCTGCCCAGTTCCTGATAAATCTAAAGCCTTCCTCCTTGCACCATTGTCTCATCCACGCATTGAGACGTTGGAGCTCCGCCTGCCTCTGGGGTCCTGCGCGTGGAACAGGCAGCACTTCCGAGAAGGCTACCCTGGAGGTTCTGGACTTGAGTCTACTACCTAGAAGCCTAAATTTGGCCTCCAGAACCTCCGTCCTACATCTACCTATGTCATTGGTACCAACATGGACCACAACAACAGGTTCCTCCCCAGCACTCTCTAGGATTCTATCTATGTGTCGTGTAAGGTCCGCTACCTTCGCACCAGGCAGGCAAGTTACCATGCGGTCCTCACGGCCACCAGCAACCCAGCTATCTACATTCCTAATAATCGAATCCCCAACTACCACAGCTGTCCTATTCCCACCCTTCTGGGCACACACCCCTGGAGAAATATCCTCGGTGCGAGAGGATAACACATCACCCAGAAGGCAGGTCCCAGCTACGGGATTGCTTCCTGCCATTTCACGTTTGTGCTCTCCTCCCTGGAGACCTCGCCCCTCCAAAGCAGCACAGGGGCTGCCAGAGTGGAGGTGGGACTGTTCTACTATGTCCCTGAAGGACTCCTCTATATACCTCTCTGTCTGCCTCAGCTCCTCCAGTTTGGCCACTCTAGCCACCAGAGACCGTACATGTTCTCTGACAGCTAGGAGTTCTTTGCACTGGGTGCACACGTACGACCTCTCCCCAACAGGAAGGAAGATAATCGTACATGTGGCACTCGGTGCAAAAGACTGGGTAGCCCCCATCCCGCTGCTGTCTGCATCTTCTTGTTTAGTGAGCTGTTAGGCTTAACCCTACTTATGTGTTTAAATACAAGGGACGGGAGCTAAGCATAAGTGTATATGTGAATACAGTCGCTCACCTGTCTAAGGTGTTCTCTCCACAGCACCCTCCTACGGCGAACTCCTAGGCAAGCTTCCCTGTTTGCTGTTCCTGTTTGCTTGTCTCCTGAGCCGGCTCAAGAGACCAGACTCAGGGTCTGAGGCCAGGCCAGGCCAGGCTCAAGTCTGATGTTGAAGCCTATACAGGGTTTTCACAGGGATCTCTGTTCCAGTGGCGGCTGGTGGGATGCAGGACGTGGCCAGAAGTAGGAGGGGCCAGGCCAATGGTAGGCGGGGCCAGCAGTGCACATGCAAACACAGAGCGAGTATAGCAACCGTCTTAAGAGAACAATATTATGTGAAGTCCTTAGCACACCACAAAAGCATTAGTGTGGAGTTCCACTTGTCCCCTGTCCCCCAAAACATGCTACGCAGTTCTGTTGCAGTGTAAAAAACATTTGCTGCAACCAGAGAGGGCACATTCATGCAAAGATTAGCCATTAGTGAATCAATATGTGGCATGGTGGCCTCCTTGCAGCAGAAAAGCCTTGAAACTGGGACTGCAAAGAATGCAGCAAACATTCCAGCAAAGATTAGAAATCCATTCATCCAAACCCTCTGGTCCCTCCAGCCAAAAAACAAAAAGCTGACAGTTTAGGTAGAAAACAGGAAAGGGGCCATTTTAACCAAGAGTAGCCATGGCCAGTGAGGGCCCCTCAAAATGGCCACCAGCTTTCTACATGCTGTTCACCAGTCAACTGTCTATATACCACAGTCTCAGACAGGCCTCCTCATAGCAACCCTACTCTATCTGGAGTTCACCTTAACTTGTGATTTTTCTTCCCCTATATACACTCAGTCCTACTTGATTGTTAAGCAGGGCTAATTCATGCAGCTGTTAGAGTGACAGACTGGACTCCATGAGAGCGCTAATCCCTGCGATGACTTACAGCCCAGTCTCTTTGTGCCTATTCCCTTCCCTTCAGTAGCCCTGTAAAGGCACAAGTAATCCCTAGAGAGTTGCTCAGGGTGTGGCCTGTATAAGCTCTGAACACCTAAGTGTTGTGGACAATGGACAAAAGTGGCTACACTGATGTAAAGCCGGAGCAGCACTAGAGAGTGACCAGAAGTAAATGTTCATATATTTGAACATCCATTGCTGCTGGTGGGTGGTGTTAATGAAGTTGGATCTCCGAGACAGCGCACACATTAAGAGATCACTAGACAGTTCTGTTCATTTTGTCTAATTGCAAAATGGTATCTGAGGTTTCTTTCATTGGCACTTTCCCTTTATAGCCCTACAAGTGTGAAAGATTTAGTTATCTTCCTGGCTGTCAAAGGTTCTGAGGCCTGCGGTGCCACTTAGTGGCTTCTCCACGCTCAGGTGCTCTCTGCCTCCACCACTTTATCATCTGAGAAGAGCAAATGGAGACGCAACCATCCGCTTTCCAAGCAAGCAAAGTTAAAGCAAAGTTTGAGCCAGTGACAGCAAGCAACCACAGGCGTGGGAACTCAATTAGCCTGAAAGACAACTCTCTCATTATCTCCCCCCAAATGATATAAATACATAAGAATATAAAAATTTAAAATAAACTTTCTCTATTTACTGTCGAGATGACTGAATTTTCCCTCTCAGTTTCTTTAAACATCCACTTTAGTATTTATTTATTCTAAGCGTGAAGCAGCTGCGATAATTAGACTGTCAGATTCAGTAAGTTAATGAGGAGTCAGTGGAGTGGAAGGTTTTGCATTTGTAAGATTGCTGAAGGAGAGAAGCATCATCCCTTCGGTGTCTCTTTTTTCTTTCTCTTTTTTTCTCCTCCACTGGGTGGGAAGGAGAGAGCTTGGCAGCACACAGATCGATTTGAATCCTTTTGATTAGCGGGCTGCATTCCCACCACTGTTCTGCCAAATAATGTTTGCTGTTGCTCCTTTTAAGAGAGACTTTAGGTTAGATTTTGAGGGGGAAAGGGAAGCCAAATTAGAGAAACCCTCCTCAGTTTTCTCCTTTCCCCTCCCAAAGAGGAGATGGAAACCATCTGAAAAAGAAGTGTCTAAACTATTCTATATACGTAGAGATTTGGAGCAAGAGTTTTATGAAAGTAGTAATCACTCTTTGCTCAGACTTTTATTACTGTCTCAGTGCTGCTGAAATTCAAATATGAATGTTACAAGTTTTTCTACAGTTGAAATCTCTCTTTCTATTGGCTGAATAATATTAAATATGGCCACAGTCCACAAACCACTTACTCTGGATGGAGCAGCCTAATCCAGAACAAGTGGTTTGTGGACAAAGGGCCCAATCTTTTGAAATACACACGCACAATTAGAAATAGATATTCATAGATTGATCAAATCCTTACTTCACAGTTATTATTGTATCTGACAGTTTCCTAAAATACCCACTCTTTCATTGAGTTGCATTTATATGATTTATTATTAATTAATGTAAACTGCCAGAAGTTGGGAGCCTCCCCAATACATTCAGGTTAACAACTTTATCAGCCTAAACACTAATGCAACTAGAATAATCTGCTCGGGCAATCTTTGTACCACATGTACTGCATTCCAAGCAATAGTTTTGGGGAACAGAGTTTCATTCTGGCTATTATGCTAGATGATAGAAATTTACAAAATCATGAATGGTTCAAAGCAAGTAAATAGAGCACTATTATTTACTCCTTCTTATAATACTAGAACTAGGGGACACCCTATGAAATAATTGGCAGCAGATTTAAAACAGAGGGAAGTATTTTCCCCCCAGTGTATGGATAACCTGTGGAACTGCAGTGGCATAACTACCATCTATGGGGAGCGTACTTTCCTTTGTTGTGGGGCACAACTAGTAGCTGACAGAGAGAGGAGAGAAATGAATGGAAGGCACAGGCCAGGTCCCCCCTTGGTTACACCCCTGGGATGCTGTGAAGGTCAATATCATAACTGGATTCAGAAAAGGATTGGATACATTCTTACAGGATAGGTCCATAAATGGCTATTATTCAAGCTGGTCAGGGCATGAGACCTCAGGCTGTCAGTACTGGGAATGAATAGCAGGAAACAGACCACTCCATTATGACCTGTTGTGCACGTCTCTAAAGCAACCAAAGTTGGCCACTGTTGGAGACAGGATGCTGGGCTAGATGGACCATTGGTCTGACCCAGTATGGCACTTCTTATAGTTTTATGCTACCAAATTTTTATGAAGGGATATAAAAACTCAATCCTCAGGGTTTATATCCATCTTGAATTATTAAGAATTGGGATGAGGCCTTCATGGGGCAGATTATCCCACATTAGCTGTGGATTATTGTACACTTATTGTAGAGGTGGAGCACAAGGTGATGGAGGCCCCGCCTGGTCCATTTTGGAGGATGAGTTTCAGGAAGTGATGCCAGCCGATGTTGTGGATGTCCTGGGGTCTGTTAGAGCCACCAGTTGTGAATTAGACCCATGCCCATCCTGGTTGGTGAAAGCCTCCAGGGAGACGTTGGGGACGGTGCTGGCGAGGGTAATCAACGCGTCCCTTCGGCAGGGGAGATTTCCCCCCAGTCTTAAGGAGGCTGTGGTGCGCCCCCTGCTGAAGAAGCCATCTTTGGATGTGGATGCACTTGCCAGCTATCAATCTGTCTCTAACCTTCCCTTTTTAGGGAAGGTTATTGAACGGGCAGTGGCACTGCAGCTCCAGGCGCATCTTGACAGCATCGGTTTCCTTGACCCATTTCAATCGGGGTTCCGCCCCAGCTATGGCATAGAGATGGCATTGGTGGATGATCTCCGCCGGGAGATGGAAGCAGGACGTTCGACACTTCTGGTCCTGCTAGATCTCTTGGCTGCTTTTGATACAGTGGATCATGGACTGCTGTTGAGATGATTGCGAGCCCTGGGGGTCTGGACGGGACTGTCCTTGGATGGTTCCGCTCATTCCTCTCGGGGAAAAGCCAGCAGGTTGTCCTGGGGGCTGAATCTTCCAGCACCAGGACCCTGGATTGTGGCGTTCCGCAAGGTTCCATTCTGTCCCCATTATTGTTTAATGTATATATGCAGCCCTTGGGGGAGATCGTGGGAGGGCTTGGTGTGCGTTGCCACGAATATGCTGATGACACCCAGCTTTTCAACCGACCCGGGTCCTGCCGTCTCAGTACTGTCCCAATGTTTGGAGGCCGTGGCGGATTGGTTGTGACAGAGCAAACTGAAGCTCAATCCTGACAAGATGGAGGTGATGGCGGTGGGTAGGGCGAAGGAGGTGTCGGCTCCCCTTATAGAGGGGGTCCGCCCTCCTGTAGCCCAGCAGGTCCGGAGTCTGGGAGTATTGTTGGATTCAGATCTCCGTCTGGATCGGCAGGTGGAGATGGTGGCTAAAGTTGCCTTCCGCCAGATGTATCTGGTGCGGAGGCTGCGTTCATATGTCTTCAGACCCGACCTAGCCACCCTCCAGTGCCTTCATCACCTCAAGGCTGGACTACGGCAACACACTCTACGTGGGGCTTCCCTTGACGTTGGTTTGGAGGCTGCAGCTGGTGCAGAACGCGTCTCCTTACAGGGACGAGCCGCTGTGAGCATATTACTCCCGTGCTCCGCGCGCTGCACTGGCTGCCTATAGCATACTGAGCCAGATTCAAGGTGCTGGTCCTGGCCTATAAAACTCTGCACGGTCTTGGCCCTTCGTACCTCAGGGACTGCCTCACCCTCCGCGCCCCCAGAGCGACCCCTTTGGTCCGCCGGGGGCGCTTTCTTGGAGGTCCCCCATGTAAAACAGGGGGCCACAATGGAGAGGGCGTTCTTGGTGGCCGTGCCACGACTATGGAACTCCCTCCCGGAGGAAGCCCACCTGGCCTCAAGTTTGCTGGCTTGCCGCTGGGCCTGCAAAACCTGGCTGTTCTCCCAGGCCTTTGGAGGAGGGGAGAGTGGGTTGGGCTAAAATTTTGGGGGGTAGTTGTTCTTAGAAGGAGTTTTAGATGTTTTAATATTTGTGTTCCATTGTTGTTTTAAACTATTGTTATTTTTTATGTTGTAAGAAGAGGGGGCAGCTAAGAAATATAAATAAATTAAATAAATAAATTCCTCTGAAGCATTGGGTGCTGATCCCTGTCAAAGACAGGGTATTGCACTAATGGACCATAGGTCTGATCCAGTCAAACAAGTCCTATGTTCTAAGCTGCTCCCCACTATCTTTCTTTAGGAAGTGGGTTCATTACAATTATGATCGTGCCCTGTGGTATATATCCAGATGGAGCAATAGTGCTAATAATACATAGCAGAACTGGAAACCAAAGCCTTCTGATGCCCAGCTCTTCACTTTGGTTTCTCCACAGCACAGTCACTGTTTACGGTTCCTGGAGTGAAGCTGAAGCCAGAAATCTGTGACCTGTTTGCCCACTACCAGAAAGGCCACCACCAAGCCAGTTCCAGCACGTTTTGGTGAAAAGGATGATCATCATCTTTTGGGTAAGAAACTCAACTAACAATGCTTAAAACAATTGGAACAACTGATGATGATCTCAGAGTTCCAAATAGAGAAGTTATGGTTCATGCAAATTACACCCCCAGCCTCCCAATACATTCATGTGGCTCTTAGTGGCAGGATAGGCAGCTAATGAGGGAGGCAAGCTAGCTCAGATTTCTAAGCTCTCATCTCTTAAGCAGGGAGGGGATAGGGGGTCTCACAGTGCCAGTCCAAAGCAGGGCCAGTAGGGGCCATGGCCCTGGGTCTTACAGTTGAAGAGGGATAGGGTTCCCACCGATGGACATTTTAAAGGAACACTTATGAAAAATACATGTTGCAGGGCCTGTATTGGCACCTAGGTGACATCCCTAGATGGGGCTCTGCATGGAGGCCAGTACCAGTAGCTTTAGGACCAGTGCTCTTGATGCTCTGAGATGGGCTATACCTGCAGTGCCCTCTCCTTGTCCTTCAACTCTTAGTCCCTTGGGTGGCTGCTTCCTGTGCAACAGGAAGGGGGGGGGCGGGTAACCATAGCTCAAGTGGTAAGAGCGCATGCTTTGCATGTATAAGGTCCCAGGTTCAATCCATGGCATCTCCACCTCAGGATCCCTGGTAGCACACCTGGGGGAGGCCTCTGCTGGGGGCCTGGAGGAGGCTCAGGTAGCATGCTGGGATGGCCTCTGCCAGAGACCCTGGAAGAGCTGGATTTGGACCTGAATTTGAAATCCCTGATGCCGTGTCAAGTTGTGACAATACTGGACTAAGATGGACCATTGGTCTGACTCAGTTAGACAGTTTAGTTTAGTTTAGACCCTGCCCCCCCCCCCCCC
>QEPC01014514.1:4877084-4891009 GCA_003113815.1 Sphenodon punctatus
CCTGTGTTTTGGATTTATACATTATTTTAAGCTTGATGTGCATGTAGACTGTGTTTTCTTCCATCCAATGTTAACCCTGGGAGCTCCTGGGTTGTGCCAGGGTTTTGCCACTGTTTCCCTTTTAAGCTTGAAGTGCATTTTAGACTGGGTTTTCTTCCATATGATGTTAACCCTGGGAACTCCTGGCTCCGCCTACCGTTGCCCTGGCTCCGCCTACCGTTGCCCTGGCTCCGCCTACCATTGCCTTGGCTCCGCCCACCAGCTCGCCGGACGGCCTTACTGCCCCTCCAAACTAAAAAGCCACCAGCCGCCCCTGCCCGATACAGGTCCCTGAGGCACACCGCTTTTTACATCTCTCCATTGTGAAAACTGTAGTCCCTTTGCTTTCTATTTTTCAATCAGTTTCTGATCCATAGTAAGACACTACCTCCTAGCCCATGACTTTTTAATTTTCCCAAGAGTCTCTCATGAGGGACCTTATCAAATGCTTTCTGGAAATCCAGGTACACTATATCTACTGGGTCTCCCTTGTCCACATGCTTACACCCTCAAAGAATTCCAACAGGTTAGTGAGGCATGACTTACCTTTACTAAATGATTTACCTTTAGACAGGTTAGATGGCAGGATGGGAATTTGCAGAAGCTATTGCTATTAGAAGCAGAAGAACTGAGTTCCATGACAATTACATTTCTCTATTTTTTATCGCCATCTACTTGCTACATACTTGCTGTTCTTCCGGGCCTTTGATGAGGGAGACAGATGATGGGTGGGGGGGTTGGGTTTGGGTTGGGGGGCGTTTCTGCCTGGGTTGTTTTAATATTTTATATTTTGGGATTTTATGTGTTTTTATGATCTTAGCCACCCCGAGATGCGTAAGCAAGAGAGGTCAGCATAAAAATGTGAAGAAATAAAATTAATTAATTAAATAAATAAACAATAATAAATAAATTAAATAAACAAACAAATAATTCCCAGTCCAGTGCCTTTTCCATCGGATATTTTTGAATTTCATGTTTTTCCCATTTACTAGAATACATAAGGATTTTCCTTGCTTATGCTCGGTCTCCTTTTTGCCAAAGACAAGTTAGTTAATCAACTTTTAATTTTAGTTAGTTAGTAAGTTAACTTCTATTGTTAACTCCTGAGCATGACCAGAAGTTCATTTTTACACTTTGTGTACAAATTCCTGCTTCACCCCCCAAATCACTTAGGAGGGTCTCGTGTCTACTGAAGTAAATAGGTTCTCTGTTGATCTGAATGTGGAATAGACTTGAAACAGGGCCGGCCCTAGGTATGTGCAATATGCGGAGTCGCGCCTGGGCCCCGCACCTGGGGGCAGCAGACCCAACTCTAGCCCAGATTCCCTCCCCACCCCATGAACAAGTGTGTGGAAAGCTAAGGGGTAAGTAGTGGGGTTGATAAGGCATGTATGCTGATATGAGGACAAATTACGCAAATATGCACATTATGGAAATTAGGCCTCGCACCAAGACTTCGTACATGGCCTTGCAAATCCTGGGGCCGGCCATGACCTGAAATATTGTTATGACTTGATTTTGCAGCATATGCATTCAGTGCTGGGTATTCCTTATATTAGAGTTCATGAATCCATGAACCATTAATGAATTGATGCCAGTGTCTGGAAACTACCACTATGTGTCATACTAGCATGCTTTAACTATCCACCAATCTGGAGAATTTATTTATTTATATTTATTTATACAAAATGTTATACCCTGCCCCCTCCTGCCAAATGGCAGCTCGGGGCAGCTTACAATTTCCATAAAAGATAAAATACAATAAAACATATATTAAAACCAAAAATCATAAAACAAAAAATAGGTATCCCAACAATAATAAAACCAACCCTCCCCAATGTCCCTACTCACACACACCCACTCCCTCTTCCTCGCCAAGTGCACGGCAGAACAGCTAGGTTTAACACTGTCTATGGAAGGAGGGAAGGTCCGGGGCAGGCAAACCTACACCGGGAGGAAGTTTCACAGCCTTGGAGCAGACACCGGGTATTTTCAAACATTACGGGCCTCCCTCTTACCACAGTCAATCCCCTGTGATGGAAAAGAGGCCCGTAACGTCTAAAGGATTCCTGCCAGAGGTTCACCCCAGTGAACCTCCGGCGGGAATCAGATTAACCACAATTCTGGAGGTGAGGCCGGCCTCACCTCTGGAATTGTGGTTAGTGCAACCACGATCTGGGATCGGCGGAAAGTAACGTCTGTTACCTTCCGCCGATCCCGTATCGTGGTCCCGGCTACGATCCAGGATTGGGCGCAGCGGCCGGATTGGGCCCTGCGCCCGCTCGTCTCCTGGAGGGTGGGTGGCCAGGGGAGCATGGGGGGCAGGGCTGTGCGGCCGCACGTCGTGCCGCACAGTCCCACCCCCACCCCGATCCCCGAGCGGAATCAGGCCGGCACGTCTAAAGGACAGTCGGCCTGATTCCAGACTGGGATCCGAAATGGATCCCAGGCCGTGGTAAAAGGGAGGTCCGTCACTTCTTAAAATACCCACCGAGAATGCCCTCTCCATCATCCCCGTCTGATGGACACAGGGGACTTCTAGAGGGGCACCCTCCAATGACCGCAGGGGTCAATCCAGGACCCAGGTGGGTGAGGCAGTCTCACAGATAAAAAGGGCCCAAGCCGTTTAGGGCTTTAAAGGTCGATACCAACACCATGAATTGAGCCTGGAAGACTATGGGCAGAGTCAGTGCAGCGAACGAAGCACTGGCGTTATATGCTCACGGCGACCCGTCCCCATAAGGAGGCGGGCTGCTGCATTCTGCACCAGCTGCAGTCTCCAGACCTTCACCAAACACCAAACCCTCTCACGACCTCTCTCAAGGGGTGCATATACACATTGAATAGGAGGGGGGGGCAGAATGGAACCTTGCGGAACTCCACACATGAGGTCCCAGAGGGGATGAAGAATGGTCCCCCAGCACCACCCGCTGCATTCTATCAGCCAGGAAAGAGCGGAACCATTCAAGAAAGATATTGCCTATTCCAGCACAGTCCCGCAAGCACGTCACCAACCTCGTGGTCAATGGTATCAAAAGCAGCTGAGAGATCAGCAGAGTAGACTGACCCTGCTGTAATTCGTCATGGAGGTCATTGACCAAGGCCACTGAGTGCAATCTTAGTGCCATAACCTGGTCAAAGCCGGACTGCAAGGGATCCAGAATGGAACATCATCACATAAACATTTTCTTCTTACAATTCAGTCTGCCTGCTTAAGCTGTTTTCTGCCACTCATGTGCTTCTGTACAGTCTCATTTAAACAAAGGAGGAGTGGGGCCATGTTCCATGAGTCTCTAGTTAGTGAACAACTCCCAAACTCCTCTCCCTGACTGATCTCAAACCCTGCCCTCTTAAAAGTTTTATCCCAGAACATAAGTGGCATTAAGCCAGTTATGTGCTTAGTCTGAGCAATTCAAAACACAATGCAGTCTTGCACACCATGAATCAAAGCCCTTTTAATTTACACTAATGTAAAGCCAGAATAATTTCACGAACTTCAGTACATAGTTACTTTAGATGCAGATCAACATAACAATATTATCAAAATCTGGGCTCATTAAAAAAAAACAAAAAAAACCTTGGGCACATGTGTTCTCTAGTATCTGAATAGAACTAGGCAAGGATGCTCAAGTTGCCTTAACTCATAATCTCTTTACTTTTATTGGTTTGTACTTCCGTTTTAAAGGAATATGGCCTACTTAAAAAAATGAAAATAAATCACACTTCTGTCTGAAAACGCTTTGCCTCCCGTTGTTACAAGTTACAACTAAGGTAGAATTTGTTGCCATAGGGTAGGGTAATTTCAGACGTTACGGGACCACGGTCAACCACAGTGAAACCTCTGTGGTGACCAAAAGTCCTGTAACGTGTAAATGATTCCTGCCAGAGGTTCACCCCAGTGAGCCTCTGGTGGGAATCATTTTAACCACGATTCCAGGGATGGTGCAGGCACCATCCCCAAAATCGTGGTTAGCACAACCATTTGGCCCATCCCGGATCGTGGTCCTGGTCATGATCCGGGATCGGGCGCAGTGGCTGCACGGAGGGCAGCCAGCCAGGGGAGCGTGGGGGGGGGGGCGCGAGGCTGTTCATCCACACATTGTGCCGCGCAGCCCCGACCCCTTTCCGATCCCCAAAGAGAATCAGCCCAGCACGTCTAAAGGACAGCCGGGCTGATTCCTGAACGGGATCTGAAATGGATCCCGGTCCGTGATCCAGCATGGCGGGCCGACAGGCTCGTCACGTCTGAAATTACCCAAAGAATGTGGTCAAGGCCGGTAGTACAGCTGAGTTTAAAAAAGGATTGATAAGTTCTTGAAGGATAGTTCCCTAAATGGCCATTAGCCAAGTAGGCTGAGGGGTGTAACTTCTGACTGTCTGGAGCTGGGATTGAATAGCAGACTGGCCACTGTTGAAGTCAGGATGCTGGGCTCGCTGGACCATTGGTCTGACCCAGTGTGACACTTTTTATGTTCTTATGATTATCCATGAAAATGATTATAAATTAATTTGTTTGTTTTGTGCTTTAGATAGCAGTCCGAGTGTAATCAGCTTTGGTGCTTCCCTATAGTCAGCAGGGTCAGTGCAACCATACAGGCGGCTGCCTAGGGCAGCAAATTGAAGGGGGAGGTAAACCCCTGCCTCCTGATGCAGCTGCCCTGCTGCCTGTATGGCTGGGGAGGTGGGGGAGAGCTGGGGCCGCAGCCCCTCCCCAATCTGTGCCGTTCTGTGTGGTGCACACAGAGCAGGCTGGGATGCAGTGTCTGGGGTAGTTTAGAACTAGCATTTTGATGGTTAACATACTGAAACCTTTTTATTATTATATTAATAATATTCTCAGCTTTCTAGTTTTCTTCGTTCAAAAGCTCCCAATGAAAAGCAGTTTTAAGAAAAATGCAAACAAAAGAAATAGGCAACTAAAGCACAAACAACTTTGGCCCTTTTCAAACAGATGCAGGTGTGTGGGGGGGATGAGTGGGCGGCGCATTGGGTGGGCGGTGCATGGGGGTGCATTCCCACGGACCCCTCCCACCTCCACGCACAGAGCATTCAGCATTGGCACCTGTTGCTCCATGCGTGGGTGGAGCACGGGAGCGTGCACACCCACCCACCGGCTGCGGCATTCGCACGGACGCCCACCCATCCCCCCTGTATCCGCTGCCGAGTTCAAACAGATGCCCCCACCCCATTTGCACATGTGGGCGGGTGGAGTGTGTTTGTAAAGGGCCTTTGCACTGATGCTGGGGAAGGGGCAGAGACTAGCAACACAGTGGAAGTAACCAGCCTCCTTTCCCTGTCTAACCTGAGTAAAATGCAACTAAACAAAACCCAACAACTGCTAATCCTGCAAATCGCAGCCGTAGCTTGGTGAAAGGCTGTGTGAGTGTGCGGCTGAGGCTGGGGGCGTTTTCGGATGGACACTTATCCTGGGATAAGAGCATTATCACCGGGATCACAGTGTCAACAGTGATTATTATGCAGGATAACAAAAACATCAGGGTGTTATAAAACCCCAGTCGCTGGGGTTTATAACAGCCGCTTGTTAAACTATCCCGGGATAATGTCTGGCATATCCCGGGATAGTCAAATATCCCAGTGATTAGCGCCACAGAGTCCAACGGCAAGGTATGTGCTCAGAAATGCTCAGCTGCACAGAGGTCGTGATGTTGCAAAGAAAGGATGTGACGTTTGAGTCCCAGACAACATTGGTCCTTTTCACACAGACACGCTAACACTGATAAAATAGGTGTTACATTTTATTATACATGTTGCAGGGCACCCATAGAGCACATCTGCAGCCCTGCGACATGTATAATAAAATGTAACACCCATTCGATCAGTGTTAGAGTGTCGGTGTGAAAAGGGCCATCGTGCTCTACTCGGCAGAAAAACACTGCAGAGACTCTAATCACATGGACTATCCTGGAATTAAGTTATCCTGGGACGGAAATGTCTGTCTAAACAGGTACCACTTTGTTATCCCAGGATAATAATCACCAGAGATTATTCTAATTAACCCAGGATAGATAGTCCATCTGAAAACACCCTGGGCTGCCCCAGAGGTAGCCAGGGGCTTTTCTACCCATAGCACCTGAAGACTCTGTCTCCTGTGCTGTGGGTATGCTGTACCCCTTATCCCTGTTTGACCCACATAAGTTAGATTTTTAAAAGAAACTCAGTTTAACCCCCACCCCCACCCATAACTGAAGTGACTAAGCCAGCAGATTTTGAGTTCAATTTTATTTCTATTTTAATGTAGCTATTCATTCATTCATTCATTCAGGTTTTTATCCACCCTTCCCATAAACCTCTTGGTTGCTCTGTAGTTGCAAGATTTTTATCTTCTTAGTTCCCTGTGGATAGTTGGCAGATTCTGCTCTCAGTTGGTGAAATCAGTGAAACAGCAGCAAATTTACACAAATGATAACTGAATCTGACCCAGGGAGGAATTGTTTTTATTTTTTAAATCACCTTTCAGTGATAAAGAAAGAAACGGTGCAGATGTCCTGATTTGTGGTTTTTGTTTCACTTAAAAAGAAAGCGATGTCAGAAAGATTGACTTGGCAACCGTGATGCAATGGTGCAGCCTGGAACCTTGGACCTTCAGAATAAACCCAGCCATTTGTCACTTAATAGAGAGATCCTGGACTGGAAGATGGATGTACAAACAGGGACAGATGGGTGTTGATAATTGAAATAATGTAGCAACTGATGTAAGGCTTACAGAGATCTGTTATTCCTGGGCTTCGCCTACAATCTCCAACAAAAGGGCTCCTGAGGGAAGGAGGGGGATTAGCCTAAAGTTGAGCAAAGTCTCCAGGGAAGATGGCTTCTTGGATAAAGTTGTCAACAAAAGGAATTGTTTAAGACTATTTGTTATCATTTCCTAAGGGGAACCTCTGCCATTACTAATGAGATTATCATTATACTGGTTCCACGCTAGTGGAGCATTAGGAATGTGCATTGTGGGGTTGTTGCTTAGAACAACATCCATAGAGTCCTTTTACGCCATGTCTTAAACAGGTGTGTGTTTATGAAGACAGGGTCAGTGAAGAGTTAACAAAAATGGGTAGTAAAATTGCTGCACAGAGCAGTAATATACTAATGAATTATTTGCACATTTTTGAATCTCCTTGATCTCTCTATTACTGGCAGGCTGTGAACAGGAAAGGTACTCTTGAGTGATTCCTAATGTGTGGGTAGGCTGGAGGGAGTAGTTGGGAGTTCTTTCACAGAAGCACGTCTGCACCATTTTTCATAGGGATTCCTCCTGGAAGGCAGGGGGGGGGGGGGGGGGGGGAGCATTTACTATCACTGCTCCAGTCGGTTTCATTACTCATCTGAGGCAACTTTACTTATCTCCTAGGATTTGTGAAGAACTGGAAACTGGAAAGCAAACCCTACCCAAAAAGCCAAGCACAGCCAGCTGGGAGAGAGAGAGAAACAGACAGAAAAAGCAAATGAGTAACTTCACTGCTATCAACAGAGTTAAACTGCTGTCAGCGTGGTATAGTCAAGACCAGACCTAGGGTCTAAATTCTATTCACTCATGCCTTTGCCTGCTGTTAATTTCCCTTTTTCAAAGTTAAAAGTTGTATCTGATTTGGGTTGCTATGGAGCCTGGCCAAGAGTACCACTGGATCACAACCATAATTCACAGTTCACCTAGTCCAGAATCCCATATCCAATAATTGTTTGTGTCACCTAAATTCAGAGACAGCTTCCCACCCTCACCTCTTTGTTAGCCAATGTAGGAAATACAGCCTTGTAGAGGCCTTATGCTAATCCCCAATAACTAGAGATTGGCTTTCATGCTGATGTATGGATTTTTGTATCCCTTCCCAAACTTGGTAGCATTATAGTGCAGAGCAAGCCAATATTCTAATGAAGGCAGAGTGATGTTTCTACCTACAAGGCAAAACTTTAAACAGCAAGAACTACTGATTCCATTTTGAAAATTGGTGTGAGGGAAGTGTAGGGCACCATTACGTTTATGGAAAGTTTATGGAAAGTTAGATGGGTTTGGGTGAGGGAGGTCTCTGAGTTATAGCACCTCAAAGTCGATGGCTGAGGGCCCATTAACCATTGGACAAAAGGGGGAAATAGATTATTTCATCCTCTGTTTGCGGGGCCCTAGCTCTATAGCTTGTATTGAGCGGAAAATTGTCATATATCCTATTTTCACATCTACTTCCATTTTTAATTACCGTAATACACTTAGAATAATAATTTTTAAAGTTATAATAGCTTCCAGTTACATGAATCTGAAATGGACCCCAGCCTCAGAGAGATTTCTAGTGGTATTGGCTGCAATACACCTTTCCCTCCATTAGGAGTTGGGTAACATTTGTACTCCAGAGTGGCTCTGCTGTTAAGTGAATGAACTTTGGTGCTCTAGCATTACTTAGAAATGCTGGTTCCGATTCAGTCTGGATGACAGCACATTGCAAAGTCTCAGGAGACTTTAACGTGTTTTTTCTATATAAATAATACAATTAATTTAAAAAAAAAAAAATCTAAATGAGTCACACTGTTGTCCTTTGAGCAATAAAAAGACAAAGATAGAAAACCTATTGGCTTGGGTGCTCTGGGGGTACGAGAATTGGGTGGCTGTGCTTGGGATGCTACCCATTGGGGTCACGGGGGTAATCTTGGGGGAGCTGTGGAGGTTCCCTCCAAGTTCCCTATGCTGGGTTGAAGCAGGCTGAAGGCTAGGGAAAGGGTCCATAATAATGAATCAAAGCATTTCTTGGAGAAAGGGGATTGTAAGGAACCAGCACCCTTGGAGGTGGTGGCTAGCTACTCAGTGCCACTGGTTTACTGTGGCCAGGGCCCAGGGTTTTTGCTGAAGATCCTTGCAGTGCTGGTCAGGTCATACTCCTCCAGGGCCGGCCTTACCACAGGGCAACCTGGGGCAGCCGCCCTGGGCCTCACTATTTCTGAGGGCCCCACAGTGGCCTCTGTTTTCACCAGGTCAGATTGTGGGGGGGCACCACTCCCTCTAAGTGGAGCCCCAAACATGACCCCCTTCAGGGCACCTCAGGTTGCCCCCCCCCAAGGAGGAGGGGCCACCCACATTTTATCTTTGCCCTGGGCCCCGCAAATCCTAAGGCCGGCCCTGCACCCCTCCCTCAGCAGTGTGTAGGGTTGTCACCTATGCACATTTTAAATACATGTTGCAGGGCCTGCATTGGTGCCAATGCAGGGCCTCAATGTTTATTTTTCATAAGTGTTTTTTAAAAACTTGCATAGGTGGCAACCCTGGCTCCATACCCCCAGCTTCCTGGTTGGCTGCCTGCCATATAGAGGGCAGAGTGGCTCATCTGTTTCTTCTTTCTGTTCCCTGATGGTAGTTACTGATGGGACTTGAACACATTCCGTGGGGGGGGGAGATTTCCGTGAAGGCAACCGCGGCTCTCTTCTCAGAGGTATTAATGCACACTTTTCTCCCACAACAAGAACACCCATGATTGTAAGAGCTACATCAGGGGACCTGGTCATGTGTGAGTGTTCTCACAGGAGAAAAGTGGAATAGTGCATTCCTACGAGTACGTACATTCATTCCCACGAGAAGAGAGCTGTGATTGCCCTTATGGAAGTTCCCACCCCCAGGTATCGTGTACAAGCGCTCTGACTGTTTTCTCTTTCCTGAGTCCTATTGTTTGGGCTTGGACCCGCTCTGCCCTGCCTGACTCAGTTTGGACTTGGGTCTCTTTTCTGTTTGGTTCTGTCTGCCTGGTTTGTTTTTCATTTGCCTGTTGGGATTCTTGCCTGAATTAGTCCTTCTGACCCGGCTCCAAAACTAGGTCTTTGCCCTTATGTTCCATCTGCCTGCTTGCTCCAGCACCCCAGCTTCCTTCTCCTCATCTGTCTTTTGGTGCCCAGTTTGCCTGGGATGTCCTGGACCCAATCCTGCACTGACTGGCCTGGTTCTGATCCCCAGCACTTCATGACAGGGACGATATAAACTACGGGAGAAAAAGAATTGGAAGAAAGAGAGAGCAAGGTTCCTCTGAGGTTGGGTTTGCTCCTGCCCTAATAGGGGCTAGCAGGATCCTTCCCAGCTCAGCCCTGCGCAGCCGGATCACTCTGGTGCGTCCCATCCATCTTTGCCATCCTGTGTTTTTACATGGTGAGTTGGGACGGTGGGGCTCCCCTTTCCTTGTCTGCGGTTCATGAGGGTAGGGGTTTTACAAGCTATCAGCACCCAGGACAACTTCCTCTTCTCTGCAAAGGATGCAGCAGCTGCTTACACTCTTGCCCCATTAACCAGCCTCCCTATCCCCTGCACCAAAATGGCAGTGCTACAGGTATGGGTGAGTTTATGTGGAGGGTTGCTGTCCCCACTCCCACACTTGGGGGGAAAGGGAAGTGCCCTTTCTTCCTATGCCCTCCTACTCCAGGTGTGCCTGCCCTCCATCATCCCTAGCATTGGACTGTTTTTACTCCACTGACTGCAAGCTCCCCACTAGTCCCAGAGGCTGCAGCTGTATTTCTAGAGCACGTTTCCTCTAGAAAGTGCTGGGGTTACTGGCCTTTCTAGGAATCATCTCCTTGTTGTTTTCTCCAGGCAGAGACGGACTCCCTCCAGCTACAGATTCTTCAGCGCGCACACACACACACACACACACAGAAACACACACACACACACACACACCCTCTCCACAGTGCACCCCTGAAATTAGTGCCAAAGCTCCCACTGGCTTCCATGGAATCAAGCGAAAAAGAAACTTTAGAACATAATGCTCACTCACGGTTAATGCATGATGAGCAGTGACTGAATGCACCCAGGAATTGTTGTGTGCCAGACTCTTTATACTGGCTTTGGGGACACACACATTGCTATTCCAATTACAGCTCTACTAGACACTCTTGTTCCCCACCCCCCAGTACAAGAACCAGGGTAGGAAAGAGAGAACAGACTGAAACGGAGGGTGGGAGGGATGGACTGGCAGACTGACAGGCTGGAAGACTGAGCAGAGAGTGCCTCATGTGCATGTGCGTACATGTGCATACATGTGTTGAGGCTGCCTGTTTCAAAACAAATGGTTACACAACTTGGGGGGGCGGGCGACAAATAGAAACTCTGCTAGTTGTGCACCAAGACAAATACTAGGGATGGGACTATCAGTATCGGATTAATCTGATAATACTGACAATTATCCGTATATCGGTTTTTTAACATTGCCGGTTTCTCTCAGGTTTTTAACACGATGCCATTTATTACAATAGCCTCAATGTTAAAGATCCGAGAAATCGGCAATGTTAAAAAACTGATATACCGATAAATCGGATATTGGATTAATCCAATACGGATAAAACCGGTAACCGATAATTCGCCTGGAGTCCCACCCCTAACAAATACTGAAAAATTCAGTATGGTTTCACTTCTGCTGCTCTTACTGTCTGCTTCTATGCAAGCGCTGCCCTGGGTAAGTTTCCATCTCAGCAAAGACTACTTCTGTTGAAAATCCAGCTCTTCCAACCTGGGTCTGCCGGAATGTGGACTGGCCTCAATCTGGTCTGCAATCAGCCCAAGATCTGGATCAGCAGCTCCTGCTCCCAAACCCCCTATGTACTGCCATTTTGCTCATGCATAATTAGCTGCCTTTTCCCCAGGTATAAGAAAGAATTCAGTTGCCCAAGTCCTCTACCATCACATTGTTCCTCAGCTTTCCCAGCAGCCTTCCTTATTCTCCACTGTGCTCTCTCTCTCTCTCCCTCCTTCCACAGCCTCAATTAAATCCTAACCCGAAGCTCTGTGCAGAACAGTCCATCTCTGGATGCTTCTCATTCTCCTCTGTAGCAGTAATTACAAAATGTTTATTATCAATTACCCGAGGGAAACAACACTAACAACTATTTAAGGATTCTGAACAATTTGAAACCGTTGCCTAAAGCAATTAGTTTTAGTTAAGTTTCATCAGTAGTTACCTAAAGCAATCACTGTTTTCTTTCAGACTTTCACAATAGACGTTTACAGATTTCTACAGATCTGCACTATTTGCAAGGGTATGTTTGTACGTGGAGATATTTGTTAATGTTAATTTCACTTTTTTAATTTATTATTTTATGAATCCACATTCCCATTTTCAAACACACACACAAACATTATGGACACAAACTTCATTCATTCAAGTGATTAGTTAAGGCAGTGATTAAAAAGACCCTTCAAGGGTGTTGAATACAATTAAATGAAAACACTACATAGCCAGGAAATGCCTCACATGCCACCTTAACTCTTCCCTTTTTTATTACATAATTGACAAAAATGTCTATAAATAATATTTTAATATATTAATCACTACATAAAGTATAAGATATTAAATACAATAATGTATAATTAGTGATATATGTATTATTTTACTGCTGATTGATAAGACCTGCAGAAAAAAACATAAATTGAAGCCTCTGAAAAATGGATCCAAGCAGCTTTACAGTTCATACAAGGGCACGGGGTTACATCTGAGACTTAAGAGAAAGGGAAAACTTTTCAGGCTCAACAGGAATGTGTAATTTCGCTGTACTTATGATCCTAACCTAAGATGTTTGAAAACTGCCTATGATAGCCTTAACTCATGCTTCATGGTATAGGGCTGGTTCGAAACAACTGTTCTGTTTTAAGGAACATTTCCATGAAAGCAGAACAGTTGTCTGGTATTTTGGCCAGAATTCCAATCGGAAAAGATGCCTGGTCAAAATTTTTAAAGGCCATTTGCGCGTGCGCATTGCTGCATTTTGCACACAGTACAAGGCCTTTTAAAAATTATTTTGTTCAATTGTAAATCAGAACAAACATTTGAACTGATTGTTCTGATTTCAATCAGACTGAATGAAACGTCCGGTTCTGATCAAAATCAGAACCAATACAAAATTCTATTTCATCCCATCATGGTACAATTAAATTCTGGGGCTTATGTTTTATATTTGTTTGAGTATGCAATGTTGTGGTGCATTATAAATTACGGAACAGAAGTTAAGACTGCCATATCTAGGCTTTCATTCATCTTGGCAGAGTTGCATGGTCTTCTCACTGACTTTGAGTTTGTGTTAATGACTTGCAATAATTTTTCACATGGTGGAAAGGATTTTAATTAAAAAATATAAATACAAAAGGATAGAATTAAAGTAGTGTGTGAGGTGTGGCTTAACCTTAACTTTCATTTCCTGGCTTTGTGGTGTTTAAATATTATTCTATTCAGTGTTCTGCCTTACCCAACCATTTAAATGAACTTTTTTGTCCATAAAATTAAGGTAGGGGATAGGGGTGGGACTACCAGATCGACCGGTATCCGATACTGCCTGGTATTTGGTGTACCAGCAGTATCGGATTAAACCCGGTAATCCAGTGTAATTTACTGGATTCCCCTACCAGATTTTTTTACATTGCGGCCATTCAAATGAATGACTGCAATGTAAAAAAAACAACACAAAAAAAGCCAAAGTTTCCCTCCCTGAGTCCAGGCTGCACGGGTGGAAGGGGAGACACCCCCCACCCACCCTGCCCAGCCTGGATTTAAAGTTAAACAACAACAAAAATTTCCCCTAAGTCCTGCGGGTTCTGGGCCGCCACCAGCGAGTGCGACCCAGAGCCAGCCAGCACCAGCAGCAGGTAAGTGTACCAGTACTGTACTGATCCCTGGGGTGGGGGGTGGTTTAACACCCCCCACCCCAGGGATCACCCTACCTCCCCACCCAGGGATCGCCATTGCCTACCTTGAGCTCCGGGCGGTGGTGGTGGCGGCGGCGGTCTGGCGGCTTCAGCACTGGCTGTGGGGCTGCTGGCTTCAGCACGCTACTAGGCCTTCCGGGGAAACCCAG
The DNA here is from genome assembly GCA_003113815.1 of Sphenodon punctatus. Classification (NCBI taxonomy): domain Eukaryota; kingdom Metazoa; phylum Chordata; class Lepidosauria; order Sphenodontia; family Sphenodontidae; genus Sphenodon; species Sphenodon punctatus. The sequence continues at coordinate 4,890,945 of QEPC01014514.1, forward strand.
AAGTTCACCGGAAGGCCTAGTAGCGTGCTGAAGCCGGCAGCCCCACAGCCAGTGCTGAAGCCGCC
>QEPC01014514.1:4893013-4916172 GCA_003113815.1 Sphenodon punctatus
GGCGGCTTCGGCCATATCTCTCAGACTCCGGCCTCGCCACAGTCATCCATGCCTTTATCACTTCAAGGCTGGATTACTGCAACGTGCTCTACATGGGGCTGCCCGAGAAGCTGGTCCGGAGGCTGCAGCTGGTGAAGAATGCTGCGGCCTGTCTCCTTACGGGGGTGGGTCGCAGAGAGCACATGACACCAGTGCTCCGGGCTCTGCACTGGCTGCCTATAAAGTATCGGATCAGGTTCAAGGTTCTGGTTTTAACCTTTAAAGCCCTTGACGGCCTGGGCCTTGCTTATCTGTGGGACCACCTCACTCCCCATGTGCCCGTGCGACCCTTGAGATCGTCCGTGGGAGCCTTTTCGGAGGTTCCCCGGGCGAGGCGGGTGGCCACCGATGTTAGATCTTTTTCGGTGACCACCCCTGTGCTGTGGAATTTGCTCCCAGAGGAGACTCGGTTGACTTCCACTCTCCTGCTGTTTCGGCGTGTATGTAAGACCTGTCTGTTCCATCAAGCTTTTGGCGAGGGGTAGGGGTGGGGTGGGTTTTCCCCACATACTGTATTTTTAAATTGTTTTAAAATTTTTGTATTGTTTTTATTGAATGTTGTTCATCGCCCCGGGCTGCCCTGAGGGTAAGAGGGACAGGATATAAATGTTAAATAAATAAATAAATAGCGAGTGTCTTCAGTGTAGGGACAGGTCTAGTGTGTTGTTTAAACCAAAGTACCTGGAATGGCTACAGGAAAAGATTGGCAATTCAGACATCTTGTTAGTTCTACTCTATGCTTTGTCGGTACTAGGCAAGAATTGGAAGTCATTATCAGGTGTTTAATGAACTATGACTCAGCAATTAGCTAATGAGACTATAATACTCAAATGTTCAGTACTATCACTGTGTGGATAGTACTTTTGTAAAGTGACATCCTTGATAAAAGTCTCAGAAGAAGAGTCAAGGAATGGACAAATGTAGAGAGCAAACTGTCCATTAGTGCCCAGAGAACAGCCCCATGGTCCCTGCCCTTTCCCCTGCTCTCGTACCTTCACACCCGAAAACAGGAATGTGCTGCATTAGCAATATGGGCTGGGCACATTGGTTTTTTAGATGAATAGAGAACTTATGTCTCTATGCCTATCAAACTGGCTTTCACCATTCTCAAATATATACATATATTTTAAAAGCCCTCTAAACTACTTAGACATATTTTAAAACATGTGGAAGCTAACAGCAGATTTTTAGGAAACTTTGCTTGGAAAAAGAAAGTAAATTAAATCACATCTCCCTGACTGAGATTCTTTCTTGTCTGCTCTAGCCTGCAGCAAATCTTCTGGCCAATTTATAAATCCCAAGGAAAAACAGCATTTTAATATAAATGCTGACACAACTTTAGCCATTATGGCGCAAGCGGGCAATGTGCTTTAAAAAAATACACACAAACCTATAACTGCATTTGGGGAACACAGATAAAAGACTTGACTTGGGTCATGTGACAGGTGTCACTTCAGTAATGATATTGGGGGCAGAGATCAAAGTCCTCTCACTTTGGTCATGTGACACAGCTTCATTATGCTCACAGCAGGTGGTCCACCAGGCTCAGTGCCTTTTTTTATTTTATTTTTTTATTTTTTTCTTCTGTGATAATGAGAAAATGTATAAACTCCCATCCCTGTGTTTAAACACTTCTTCATGCTGACAGCAGCGGGGGGAATCCCTTGATCAGCTGTCAGATTCGAAAGTGCAATTTTTCTGGAAAGTAAACAGCATGTTTGCCAGTTAGAAATAATTTTCTGTTTGTTGGGACTGTTAGTCTTAGAGTGATGGAGTCATGTCACAGAATCTGACAACTCGGAGATTGGGAATAGCTAACAGACTGAAAAATGCCTTTTATTCTGTGCCTCTGATAACATGAGCCCAAGGGTTTGATATTTTATTATATTTTAAAAAAAATAACAATTATTGTATATGAAACTTTTAAGGATGGACCCCTGTGAGTTTCTGCCACTTGTAGCCAATGCAAAATAGTCTGTTTTTAATGTTGAAACTTTGCTTCATGCGAGGAAATGGAAATAGGTGCTCAGACACAGTGGTGGTGGGTGATGTGTAAGAAGCTAGATGAAGAGCCCTGCCAGCCAGCAGGAAAAAAGAGAAGTATCACCTAGCAGTGGCAACGACAAAGAGATTCATTCCATACAGTTGATATTATAGCAGCGATGCAGGGTCAGATCCAGACAAGTGCAGACTGTACAACTGGACAGTGGCCCCATCTACAGAGGGGGTCAGGGCCAGCCTTACCCTAAGCGGGGCCCCGGGCAGGAGAGAAATGTGGGGCCCCATATCTTCCGCTGGGGGCAAAGCCGCCAACGGCCAGTGGGCCTAGGCGCACTCCCCGTCTCAGGGGGCACTACCCAGCCTGTGGGCGGTGTGCTACCTGGCTTGGGCTCAGGGATGGGCGGAGGGGCACTCCCTTCCGCCCATCCCCAAGCCTGAGCGGCTATTCGGTGACCAAATCGGACTCACCTGATCTGTTGCTGCCGCCGCTGCCACCACCTCCAGTTTGGGCCCTGCGCCGGGCTCAGCCCCCCCCACTGCCTGCACAGTCTCAGCCAGGGGAATTGAGGGAGAGAGAGGCAGAGGCCCCGCCCGAAACAGCCAGAGAGGTAGAGGCCCCTGTCTGAAACAGCCAGGCAGGCAGCGGAGGGGGACAGCAGTGTGAGGGAGAGGCGGGGCCTCTGCCTTCTTCTCCCACACTTCCAGTGGAAGTGAGGGAAGAAGCAGAGGCCCCGCCTCTCCCCCACGCTGCTGGCCCTCTCCGCTGTCTGTCAATCTCTCAGCCAGAGGAAATGAGGGAGAGGCGGGGCCTCTGCCTCTCTCCCCCTCATTTCCTGGCCGAGACTGTGCCAGGCAGCGGGGAGGGGGGGCATGGAGTGTGGGAGAGGCAGGGCCTCTGCTTCTCCCTCACTCCTGCTGCCCCCCCTCACCCGACCCTTAAAAAAATAAAATAAAAATCAACCCAAACCTGCAGGGGGGCCCCAAGCGCGGGGTCCTGGGCGACCGCCCCTACGTGCCCCGTGGTAAGGCCGGCCCTGGGGGCGGTTCCACAGGAGACCCCAGTACAGCTCATTTATTTCTATTTATAGCACACTCATCCCGCAGGCCTCAGGGTGAGTAAAAAAGCATGTATAATAATATGGATAAAATAAAATTGATTTTAAAAACCCAAGCTACAGATGAAAGAATTCCATTTAAAAACAATATCCCATACCCTATCTCCATCTGCCAATTGCCTGGCCAAATAGATAGGTCTTCCATTGCCTCCAGAAAATGCTCAGTCTTGGGCTGTGGTTGAATCTCCAGGGGAAGTCAGCTCCAAAGCTGTGGGCCATCCACTAAGAAATCCTCTTTACGTGCCCTTGCCGTACAGGCTTGGTACAGTGAAGAGGGTGCTCACTCTTGGTGTAAGGGTGTTTCCAACTGACGGTAGGAATTGTGATGGAACATAGGAGAGAAGGCAGTCTTAGTTTGTAGGGCACAAGCACCTTTAATTGTGCCTGGAAACACTATTGGAAGGCAGGGCAGGCAATGTGGTCCCAGTGGTCCCCACCCCAGTCAGAAGGTGAACTGATATTCTGCAGCAGGTACAGACCCCAAACAGATTTCAAGGGCATCCTCATGTACAGCAAACTGCAGTAGTCTAGTCTCAACATTATGAAACATGGAAGATGGTGTCCAAGTCTGAGTCTGAAAATCACTTCTGGCCACCACTGCAACATGATATTCCAAGCACAATTAGGGATCCAGGAGCATGCTAAGGCTGTGAACCTGAATGACTGGAGGAGGCTGAACTCCATCAATGAAGGGCATTTCTACCACTACCAGATCACAGGACTAGCCAACCATCATGATGTCTGTCTTTCTGAATCCTGGATTCAGCTTCAATTGGCTCACCTGCATCCAGTCCCTGACAGCAGCCAGAAACTGCATATGCACTGAGAGTGCAGGACCTGGGTCAGAAGAAGAAGACAGTGTTGGGTATCATCAGAATACTAATGGCACCACACTCCAAACCTTTGCATGATCTCGCCCACTGGCCTCAGATACAAGAGGGGAGACAAGATGGAACTCTGAGAGACCCCCACAGGGAGAGGCCTGAGGGGACAACAAGCAATTGCCTATTACCACTTTCTGGGACTTTCCAACAAGAACAACTGGAAACACTCAAAAGCAGCACTGCGAATCCCTGTCAGGTCTCAAAGTTGCATCAACATCTCATGATCAATAGGGATGGGCATTTCGGATTCAGATTATTCTGTAACTGCCCAGAATGGGTCATTATGGGTTAATCCAAAGCAGGCCATAATAGGTCTGCCGTTTACAGCTCCGCTGTTACAGTTCTGTATTTCCCCGACCTCCATCCCCAGGGGCCCTGGAGTGGTAGTTACAAGCCTCAGAGGGCTTGAACTGAAGCACCGCCACTGCTGTGGAGGCTCCAGCAGGCTCCCTTGCCACAGCGTGCTCCCTGTTCTGGATAGTGCATGTGCAAAATGGCTTCCAGGGACGTTTTACGCATGCACAAAATGCCCATTGCCCTTAACCAAAATGTCTGCGATGTCATTTTGGCCACCAACATTTTGGTTAAGGGTGGTGGCCATTTTGTACATGCACAAAACCGCCCTGGTAGCCATTTTGCACATGCGTGATCCAGAACAAGGAACGTGCTGCGGTAAGGGAGCCTGCTGAAGCCCCCAGAGCAGGGGTGATGCTTTAATCAAGCCCTCTGAGGCCGGTAAGTACCCAGGAAATGGGGGAGTTCAGATCGACTGTTCCAGGAAATGGGGTGGATTTAGGGATTGGTTTTCCATTGACTTCAATGGGAAAATTCTGAAACCGTAAATCTGAATTCAGAATTAAATCTGGATTCCCACCAGAAAAAAAAAAAAAGGGGGGGGAGGACAAAATGAAACCCACCCCCTAATGATCAACCTTACCAAAGGCTGTTGAAAGATCTAACAGGATCAACAGGGTACAGTTTTCTCTGTCAGTTTCCCACAGATCATTGACCAAGGCCACAAGCACAGTCGTAATGCTATACTCACTCAGGACAGAAGCCAGACTGGCACGAGTTCAGGAATCCAAAAGCATCAAAATGTGTCTGAAGTTGCTGAATGATCACTCATTCAATAATCTTTCCTAAAAAGGCAAGATTAGAGACAGGATGATAACGGGCTGGAGAGTCAGCATGAAGTGATGTTTTTTTGAACAGGAGCTGGACAACCACAGCTTTGAGGGTGTCTGACAACCTACCCTCTCAAAGGTAAGAGCTGATGATTCCAGCCAGGAAAGGCCCTAATGTCTCCCAGCTGACTTTTACCAGACAGGACGGTCATGTATCTAATTCACAAATGGTCACCCTCATCACTGTAAGTAAATCCTCCACATTAGTAGGTGACACCAATTGAGGCTAATCCAAATTAAAAGGATGGAGACCCCTCAGAGAGACACGCAGGGAGCCCTGGCCTATGGAGGGCATGCAGCAATTCATTAGGGGACCCCCCCACACCCCAGGGTGTAGTGTACAACAGACCCACAAAGCCTGTAGCACAGTAAGCCACAGTCCATGAGGGATGTTTAATTGATCAAAAACGATAGTAACATTTCCCTTTTTCTAATGGGTGAGTCTTAGGGTTGCCACCTAGGTATATTTTTCCAGGCCACTTAAGAAAAATACATGTTGAGGGGCCTGCATTGGTGCCATAGGTGCCAATGCAGGCCCTGCAACATGTATTTTTCATGCGTGGCCTGGAAAAATATACCTAAGTGGCAACCTTAGTGAGTCAGCGTGTGTCCATCAAACATTCCTATGTACCTCCCAACATTTTCAGCAGCCAAAGAGGATCAAGGCCCACCACATCAGCTAATAAGCTCCACCCCCTCGTGCACTTTCACGTGCTCTCACACCGTCCAACATTCCAAGTGCATAAAGAGGGACAGAAGCTTTCCTGCTTCTCATTCCACTTAGTTTCTTGTCATTCCATCACCTCCCCATTGTCCTCTTAAATGCTTTCCTTGAGAGGCAACCATGAAAGAATTGCCTGAGTCTTGAATACCAGACTTTTTGCATCTCTCTTCTGAAAGAGAGACTTTGAGCCTTGAAAGAGGGATAGTGGGATTCAGCTCCTAAAGTACTGTCCCTCCTAAGTAGAGGTTGTTGAGAGGTATGCTATGTTGTTATGTTAGGAGGGGGCTCAAACCACTGTTTTAAATGGTGTTGCAGCTTCCCTTGATCCGTCACTCCGGTGATGGGTGCCATACAGATATGGGGAAACTCAAAGGTTCAAAGAAGTGAGGGGTTTTGTGGATCCAGGATCAGGACCTATGCAAGCAAACTATGCCCAGCTATGACAACTGGCCAAGTTATCTTTGAAATCACAAATCTCTCATAAACAGTCCTGAAATCCAACTTAATTGAAGAGGCACTGTGATTTTTTCTCACATATCTTTTAAAAAAAATGATTAGTAAAAATAAAAAGAGATACATATATTCTGCATATTAATTTAATTACGGATGTTCAGATAAGATTACACACATATGCAGCATTTTAGAAATAAACAGGAGCAGCAAAGGAAAGACAACTTGATTTTAATGGCCAATAAGTTAATTGCCAACATTAACTTGCAAATGATTTTTCTCAATAAGCTTATAATTCAGCACACTTTCTAAGTTATGAATTAGTCATGCTTCATTTCTGAGTGGGTCAAGAGTGTTCCTTTGTGATATAGTTAAGGGACATTCCTCAAACTGGTGGAAAGATGTATGAAAAAAATATTCATAAAAGGATTATTATATAGAGCCCTTGGTGTTCTCTCAATAACTGTCGCACTCTCATAGTTGCATTGTAATGGCCAAGGTACAAAATTATATTGTTCTTCTCTCAGCAAAATGTCAGTACTGAGGATTCACTCTGTCCTCATTTGTATGAAGTTTTTGCCTTGTTAAAAGAAAAGATTCACGGTCAGATTCTGAAGTCCATTACACCACAGTAAAACTAGAACTCTGTAGCTTCATGAAAGAAGACACTGCAGATTTATGTTAGTAAATCCAGCATCATTGACTTAAATGGAGTAACTACATTCAAAATCTGGTCCGTTACTGGTGTGGTCCACTGGGTGGAACATGGATCTTGGAGATCCTGGCTTAGCCATAAACTCACTGGATTGCCTTGGGCATATTACTGTCTCTCAGCTCCAACTCATCTGTAAAATGGGACTAATAGCACTGGCCTACTAGCCTCACAAGGCTCTTGTGAGGATTAATGAGATGTGGATCAGTGGCGTAACCAAGGCTCCTGAGATGGAGGGTGTGGCAGGGTGGTGCTGGGAACTGCCTGGCTGGTCAGAGAGGTACATGTATGCTGTACAAAGAGGACTGTGCCTTATGCAGGTGCTAGCAAATGTCCAGGCATTGGTGCTGCATGGAGGACAGTGCCTAAGCAACACAGCTGGGCAAGCCATGGAGCCTAAGGCGGGGGCCAAGTGGAACCAGCTGGGCCTGAGTATGGTCAGACCAGCCCTGAGGTCTCAGAAGGGAGCTATGGCTCTCAGTCATGGGGGAGCTTGTTTGCTTGGCCTGTGTTCTCCAGAGCTGTTGGAGAGAACCTGGGACGGGTCTGGTGTGGGAAATTGTGTATAGCCAGGAGGACCCAAGGAGGGGGACCCCCTGAGAGACTGTACTTGGACTGTATGTGTGTATGTATCGATCGATTCATTGGTTACGGGCTGAACTGCACAAATAATAAAGAGCATGAAGGAGCAAAGATCCCGCTTGGGCTGGCTTATTGGAGGGGGTTGGATCCTGCAGATGTGCACCCCTTCAGGGCCATCCAGTTACAGGAGGGCACAACTAGGAGGGTGATAGCAGAGAGGAAAAAAATGAATGGGGGACTGGCCTTGAGTGGGGAGGCCCAGCCTCCTCTTGCTTACACCCCTGGTAATTATACATTAAACGCAAAGTATTTTATGATTGCTAACATGTTGCTTCACTCCACTGAGGGTATTTCCCCAGCACCTACCAGCTAAGTGGCTCTGCACAACAGTTTCATCTTCTCACAGTTGAGCAAACAGGACTAGGCTGAACACGAGGGAATGGGATGTAGAAAGCTAGCCCCTGCCTCATCCCTTCATTCCCTAAAGGTGACAGCATGGAGTGTCACAAATGTTGGCAAGAACCAGGAGGATCATGACACCAAACTAGCTGCTGCTGTAGACATGATGCCCCCCCGATCTCTGATAAACACGCTGACATTTGGCAGCCTGACGGCTTCCCGCCTCCATCCCAGGCTTCCTAATTAGAGCCTTGCTGAGAAATAATCCACAACCTGAAGTTTGTCTCATGCTTCCTCTCTACGCTTTCCCCCTTTATTTTTTTCTCGCTTGTTTTCCTCGCCATTTCATTGTTTTCTCTCTCACTGCCCCTGCTGTCTCTCTAGGCACAAAGCAGTCTGAGGCTGCAAAGAACAAGAAAGCATCAATGTTGACTCCTTTCTGTCCCTTTGGCTTTCAACCACTGATGGAGAAACACACCTTCTGCAATCTGCCGCCACTCAATAGGAGTGGTGTTATAATGAGAGAGAGGAGAAAACAGCAGGGAATGCAGCAAAGGCTGCAGGTTCATGACAGCCCAAACTTTAATAAGCTAGAACAAGAGGCAAGTCAAGATCAGAACACTTTGATCTGGACACTTTCTAATTCTGGAGGACCTGGTAGAGAATCTGTGTCTGGATCAAGATCTCAATATTTCAACTGGATTTGTTTCTTGATTATGGACTCACCCAATAAACTGGAACCAATTAACTGTTATCTTGAGAAGACTAAAATAAAAGCACTGAACATGGCAGCCCAGGTACATTTCTTTAGACTGGGGTTGGGAATCTTTTTACTCCCAGAGGCCACTTTGTAAAATTAGTACAAGTCCCAAGGGCCTCATAGAAGATGGGGGTGGGAGTGCGTAAGAGGTGCACACAGGAAGACAAGTGTCCAGGTCATGGGCATGTCCCCAGTCCTTGTGTGCATGCCCTCATCTCTGCTCCCTTACCCTGAGCTCAGTCTTTTAGTAATTGGGGGTAGGAAGGGGATCAGGGGACCAGATCCACGAACTGGAAAGAAGCCAAATGAAAATTAGCTGCGAGCCTCATTTGGCCCCTGGACCTAAGGCTCCTGAACATACACCCTTAAATATATAATAACTAATGTAGCCTTTGACTTGGACCCAAGAGAACAGAGTTCACATCCTGATTTAGCCTTGCATTCATTAGGTGGCCTGGGGCAGTCACTATCTCTCCGGTTCAGATCCCCATATCTAAAATGGGAATAATAAAGACCTACCTCACAGGGTTATTGTGAGGGTGAATTAGATGATGGGCCCAATCCTAAAATCACACATGCAGTTTGTGAACATGTCACATTCCCTATACAGGGGTTGTGCATACTTTGTACACATACACACACACACACACACACACACACAGCATGTGCAGTGTTTAGGATTGGGCCCAGTGACTGTAAAACACTTTGAACACTGAAATCACTATAGAAATGAGAAATAATATTTGAAATGCCTGTTACACTGCCCCTTTTTACACTGCCCGTGGGGGTGAGGGTGCGCCGCGGGCAGTGGGTGAGGGAGGGTTCAGATGGGGCACACATCCATCCCTACGCATCGCCACGCACGGAGGCACCTCTTGTTTGTGTGGAGCTTCCGTGCGTGAGGACACGTGTGTGCAGGAGTGCACCCAACCACCCCCGTGGGATTTACACGGGTGCACCCACGTAAAAAGGGCCAACGTTTCTGACTGTGAGCCAGGTTCAGCCACTGTTGCATACATCAAATAATGCCTTTTACTCTGAGAGATTCAGAATCAAGTGTACTGTGAACTGTTTAAACGTGCAGCACTATCGGCACAGTGGGAATTTGACCACACTAATAATTAGCAGCATTTGCTCTCATTAGTTTAAATGGCTTAATAAAATTATATTCTGTTCTTAGGGGATATTTCCTCTTAATAGAATGTTTCATTTTACACTTACGATATCCCCAAACACTTTATGAAGCGCTAAAGCTGACACTATGCACTCAAGAGCTCTCACAGACATTAGTTCTCCTCTGGAGACAGAGGGGACTATGGTTCATCTACTACTATTATTTTAAGAATGCTCATAAACTCTCTACACTGCCACATGGGGTGTTTTTAAACTAGACGTGTCCACACATGGCCCCCCACTGACCACACATCCAACGACTTGTGTGAAGGTAATGCATGGGGAAGCGCACTCCCATGAGCCACACACCAGCCACAGAGCACCTCTGAAAAAACTGGAGTGCACCGTGCAGGGCAAGCCAAAAAGGTGTGTTGCAACAGGTGCCCACGCATCCCCTGCTCGTATGAACCGGGGCAGCCACCCACAGCACGGCACAGGTCCTCTGGTACCACGGAGAACCGCTGTCTCAAAGCCTACAGCAGTTCTGTGCCCATCCGTGGCATGGCCAGCCCCCTTGTCCCACCAACAGCCCTAATGGCAGCCCTTAAAGGATGAGCACACGTGCAATACAAATCCGTGTTTGGCTAAAAACAACCCTCCCATCTGACACTGGAGGGAGAAGCGAACGCCATGGAGGACAGCAGCTCCACCAGCCAGGTAGGTGAACAGATGCCCGGGGAGGGAGGTTGCCGGGTGGAGAAGGAAACAGCTGCTCAGGAGGAGCAAGGCAATAGGTGACAGCTATATTTATTATATATACTTTTACCCTGCCCTCTCTCTCAAGGTGACTTGGGGAGGCTTACAGTTAAATTAAAAATACATTACTAATACAAATATAAATATACAAATATAAAACCATAATTAAAAACATAAAAATTCACAATGATCTACATAAAAGACACTCCACCCTATATTGGTGACAACAAACTCCGCAGCTGTGCACGACCTCCCCTTGACAGGGAAGTATATGTTGTCCCTACCAGCACAGCAGCCACCAGGAGCACCCGCACCCACAGGGGTCCCGGCCACACAAGATGCACCCCCACAATCCCTGAATCCTGGGGCAGGCTCTGGACACAGGAGGAAACCAGGGCTTTCATCAGCCTGTGGGGGAACGCAAAAGTGCAAGAGAGCCTCGTGAGATGCTACCAAAATGAATCGGTGTATCAAAGCATCTCCGAGGGAATGGCATGGCTGTGATACAGCAGGGACATGACCCAGTGCCAGAATCTGGCAAAGAACTTGAGGCGTGGACACAAGGATTGCCACAGCAAAAACCTCAAGTCTGGCCATGCCTGGTGTACAAAGCCGTTCCATGTGGAGCTGGACAGGTTCCTCTGCGTGGGCGGTGAGATTGTGGCCTCCCATATCTGCAACAGCACCTTTGCTAGGGGGAGAAAGTAGGTGGGCATCACCACCACCCTGACCATTGCCCCATCCGATCCACACACACACCCCTCATGAAAGCATGCCACGGGCAGAGGGTCGCGGCCCAGCCATCCCGCAGCTGTGGACCCGACAGATAACACCATCACCATCCACTTGTGCCTCATTGTACTGGAGGGGAAGTCTATGGAGCGAGCGGGGGCGCAGGTGGATGGAGCAGAGGCCGTGGACACCACTCTCATCAAGGAACCACAGAACACTGTAGGTCACTGCAACAGGGGCATGGGGGGAAGGGGTGGCAAAGCTGGGAAGGTGGCTGAGACCAGCTGCTCAGGAACGCCAAACAAGAACCCTAACGTTTGACTATACTGTGTTCTCAGCTGACCAGGACAGTGAGGGGGGCCATGAGGAGCAGCCCCAGGAGCCAGCAGCCCCGGAGAAGGAAGGTAAGCGAGACAGATGGCCGGGACAGCATAGAGGCAGGACACAAGTGGAGAGGTCACTGCCAAGACCCTCCAAATCCCGAACCAGGGAGGAGGGACACAGCTGCACATGTAGGCTGCTCTGACATGTCAGTGACACATGTCTCTGCCAATACACTTGTCATAAGGAGACACTGGGCTACATATAGATTACAGGTCTAACAAATATGTAAAGGTAAAGGTTAAACATGTATGTAATGTGAAAGCTGAGAAATGGAAACTCACTTCATGTAATGGAGAAATGCAAAGTCATGCCAAATGTGTATTCAGAAAAAGCCTAAAACACCTCTGCAGACACTAGCCATATAAACCATTGAGTTGCAAATGGATTTCTTCCTGTGGACGTGAATGAAAACACAGAGTCACTGGGTGGGAAAATAAAACAAAGGACCCTGGAAAGGTACTTAAGGGGGGAGACAAGACAAAGAAAGGATCCATTTTTCTATCTTGCTGACTTGGTTGAGATCAGCTCATTGAGCCTTATCTGCATCATCCTAGCTTACCAGCCAGGAAGGGCTGCAACAAAGGAACTACGAAGTAAGGCCTTTTGGAAACTCTAAAGACTGGTACCCGGCCAGGCTTTCCATCGCTGGCTGTGACATGAACTGAAATACCCTTGGACCTGGATTAGGGTAAGCCTAAACCAGGAGAATCCAAGTACTAGGAATTCGTTATTGGTTATGTTATTTTCATTTTTGTACTCTCGAGTATAATCTTGTACTGCATGCTTATTCATGATTTATTCATTAAACTACTTTTTACTGAACTTCATATGGTCCAGTGGAATTGCTAATCCTAACATTGGCGGGACACAGTTTGGGGTTAATTCTGTGTTTGCAAACACAGACAAACCTAGAGAGAAAGAGTCTGTGTTGGGAAACTCTGTGGCTGAAAAGGGGACTAGAAGGTTCACCCGTTGCAGGCTCAATCAGTTCTAGAGCGAGAGCTGATCCAGTGAGAGCAGCAAGCCAGGAAAACTGAGTCACAACAGCCTAGAGTGGGGTACTGAGCACGCAATCCTATGACAACACTTCATGCTACCACAGAAGGAGGTCAGAATTCAAGAACACACATAAAAGAGGAAACTGGTCAGAGATACCCAATGCACATGCCAGCTGCCACCATATCCCACAAAGACACCGCGCCCTCAAGCTGTCACGACTAGGCATCACGGAAGCAGGTCTCCCATCAGCATGTCATGTGCGCCCCCATGGTCAGCGAGCAATGCAGGTCAATCACTTCTCACACCATCAATACAGCCATCCCACCACACAAGGCAGGTTCCCTGTACGTGTCAATATGGGTGAAGTAACGGCTCACTCCTTTGCGTTCCGACCCGGCATGACCACAGATGTAGCCAGACTCCACGCCCGCAGCCCAGCAGAACCGAGAGCTCTGGGCCCATACTCAAAGACGCAGGGAGGACATGGCAAGGGAGCTGGTAGGGGAAACCATGCACAGAGCAACCAAGATCAGGGATTTAGTCCAGAGGGTGGTACAGGAACAGCAGAGGGCCTAGCACCATAACTAGGCGGAAAACAGGGCCCTCACTGCCCAGGCACGCAGTGGGTACCTGTGGGAGTGGAGGAACTCAGCCTGGCACCTGCAGGAGCTGCTGTGCTCCTACAACATGGGAGAAGCGATAAGTGCTGAGATGAGGCAGTTTATGAGGGAGTCGCTCGAAATGCAGCACTCCCTTGTCTGCCATTTATGGGCCTATCCACTAAGAAAGTATCCAATTCTTTCTTAAATCACCCGGCTACACTACTGACCTTATCAACATCCTCCAGCAACAAGTTTCACGAGTTCATTTGAACACGGAGTGGAAAGAATACTTCCTTCTATTTGTTTTGAATCTGCTATCCGTTATGATACTTGCACATGAAACAGGAGGGGCGGGGGAGCTGCCGTGAGCTGGGGAATCATTTGAATCTCCGCTCGTGTGTGCGGGGTTTTAAACATAATTAGCCAATTTCTGCTGTGATTTCAATCATGAATGACAAGGCTCAAAATCCGGCCCTGTCATCCATGATGGAAATCACAGCAGAAATGGGCTACTGAAGTTTAAAACCCTGCACACATGAGTGGAGCTTTACGTGATTCCCCCTACCATGATTTTGACTCACGGCAGTTTCCCCCTCTCCCCCAGTCTAATGTGCAAGCGGCCTTAGTTTCATAGTAAGTCTCCTCCCCCATTTCTAGTACTATTTGAGCAGTAAATAACTGCTCCCGATTTACTTGTTCCACACCACTCATGATTTTGTAAACATCTATGGTCTCTCTTCTCAGTTGTCTCTTCCCCAGGCTAAAGAGTCTCAACCCATCGAACCCTCCACATACAGAACCTGCTCTACACCTTTGATCCTCCTTATTGCCCTTCTCTGCACCTCTTCCAGTTCTACTCTATCTTTTCTAAGATGGGACAATCAGAACTGCACACAGTACTCAAAATGTGATGCACCATTCTGATATTTTCTTGTTTTATTCTCTATCCCTTTCCAAATAATTCCTAACATTCCATTTGCCTTTTTGACATCTAGCTGACATGTCATGCCTGGCTTGCATGAGATCCACAGGCAATGGACTGAACGCCTTAGGGTGAAAACAAACAAGGTGATAGTCTGCTGCAGTCTGGGTTCAGTCTGTGCAGCCCCACTCAGCCCCCACTCACATGTTGAGTGTGTCCAGCCCAATAAATGGACAGTCCCCTGCGCATATTTCATGCACTTGTGGGAAGCCCCCACTGGAGGCACCAGTGAAAGCGAGCGTGGAGATTGGGACAGGGAGTGGTCGCTCCTTGGATGTAAGATTTCCACCAACGACTCTATGGTGCTGTTGGCCCTGGATGTGTGGAGGTGAAGCATGCAACCTAATTGACGGGACACAGACATGTGGGTGCATGTTAGTCTGCATCTGCCCGCACGACAGGCGCCATGTTCTCTGACACCCCGCCATGAGTGGAGACTGTGGGTCTGGTGGGTGGGGGCAAACACCTAATAAGCGGGAAGGTGAACACCCACCTGGTGTGGGATAATGTCTCATTTGCTAATACCCTTAGAATCTTTCTATTGATTCCACTGGGCACTGACTTAAACCCTTAGTAGGGTTGTGCAGTCAGGTTTAGATAAAACACAATTAATGTCCCCCCAACAGCCCTTTTCAGCTTCCATATTCGAAACACAAATACCAAGTATGTGTATTCAGGTTTCAAGTTAACACAAGATTTCCCCAAAATGTAATATTCAAGGTCTTAAACTTACTGGACCCCCAAAACTGCAGCATATATCCAGCTTGGAGCTGGGCTGCCCTCTGACTCTCACATTAGCCGCCTGCTTGGGGAGCCTGTAGTGAGCCCTCCCCACCTGCAGGGGCTGCCACTGTCTCAGAACTGCAGTCTTCAGCACTGCAGCCAGTCCAGTGCAGCCGGCCCAGCCAGGGAGAAATGGTGAGTCCTTGGCAGCCTCATTCCCCACTCCCCATGACAGTAACCCCCATTCAGGCAGCCTCCTGACCCATACAACCTAGAGATCCCACTCAAGCTAATGACGTCTCTCTGAGCCAAAAATCATGAACCTCCCAAAGCCAGAACCATGCCTCATTCCTTTTTCCCAAGCCAACAACATCCCCATAGCCCAGTCCCATTCCCCCCAAGCCAGTTACACTCCCCAAGTCAGACCTATGCCCCATTCCTCCATCCCCAAGCCAGCAACCTCCCACAGAAGCCAGCCCCATTCCATTCTTCCTCCTTCCAAGCCAGCTGCATGCCTCAGTCTATCTCAAGCTAGTGATCCCCTGAGCCAACCCATACCCCGTTTCACCCACCCCAAGCTAATAAACTCCCTACCAAAGAAGCTGTATTCTTCACCCTCCACCAAACCAATCCCCTTTTAAAATTGGTAGCAGACTTAGCAGCAGTTTTAACTGTATTTTCTTTCTTAATAGGCCTGTCAAGTTGGCAGAACCTCACTGCACTTCTGTGCCAAATTAGCCCATATGCAGGGACCTGTGTTCACTGTGTTTTCCACATGGGGGAAAATGGAGTGAACACAGGCAAAGATACAAATAAATGCAAATACTAAAAACACAAATAGATACCCCAGTACTTGACCCCTTGCACAGCCCTAGTCCTTAGGCTTAGGCCGCTTTTAGACATGCACAACCCGCTTGCGGCGGGAAATCACACACGGTGTAAAAATCCCACGAGCGGGGTTTAGATGTGACATCATGCGCGTTATTGTCACTCGCGCATTCTTTTTGAGCCGCGGACGAAATACCTTGATATCAAGCGGGGCACAAGTGGGGCGCACACGTCTAAAAGTGGCCTACGCCTAGGACTGTTCAAGGGGTCAAGTACTGGTATCAGTATTTGTGGTTTTAGCATTTGCATTTATTTGTATTTGTGTCTTTGCCTGTGTTCACGCCATTTCCCCCATCATTGCCAATGTGGAAAACGCAGTGAACAACACAGATCTCTGCATATGGGTTTGTGGCAAAATGGCACAGAAGTGCAGTGAGGTTCTGCCAGCTTGACAAGCCTATAAAGAAAGAAAAAAATCAATATCGAAGTATTTTAGTCCATAGCTTTAAAATAACGCTCAAGTGGCAATAATGTGTGTGAGGTCACATCTAAACCCTGCCCGCGGGATTTTTACACCATGCGTGATCTCTCACCGCGAGTATGGCACGCACATCTAAAAGTAGCCTTCATGAATGAAGCAGAGTATTAATATTTTCATTTTGCATGGGTATTAATAACAACACAAGGTGCAGGACAATGGTGAACCAGGCCTTAGGAGGCTTTAAACACACACTCATAATGCAAAAGGGGAACAAATACTGTTCCTGCTAAAACTCCACATTTTCTCAGAGTTTATCATTTAGTTGTTTTAATCCACTTCAGAATAAAACTTGAAATATGAGCTGGCAGCCTGGAGGAGTTTATTTATTTTTAGGGCTTAACTCAGTTTGATAGATTTAGAGCATAGCTAAAGTTTGGCGTTTTCAGATGCTTACAAAAATAATTTACACAAAAAACATTTCAACTACACTGGATAACAGGGGTCTGAGTTTTTACAATCAGAACCCTTCTGAGAGAAGACCCACAGAATGGCTTAGTGAGAAGATGGTTTAGCTCACACTTGCAGTCTGGAGTTGGAGCTTTTCTAGAGCCTTTCATGTTTGAAATCTATAGGCTGAACTCCTAATCTGACCTGTCCTCTAAAGAGTGCCTCATCTAATTAGTATTGGCCAGATTTAATCCACTCTATCCTTAACACAGAGACAGAGTATACCGACTGAAAATCAAAACCATGTGCTATGAAAGAGGATATCATCCTCAGCTTACAAATAAATGGAAAACCTCTGGCTGGTGGGCCAAATCGCCCATGGCTTTTAAAAAAATGTTGACTTCTTTTCTAATTCCTGGGTCTTGTCCATGGATCCAGCCCCTACCCTCAAGCAGTGAAAGACTGCAGTCCTTCAGAAGGGAGAAGGGAGTGGATATGAGTGCATGTACTCAAGAAGAATCCAGAGAATAGATCAGGGGTGAGCAAAGTTCCCAAGCCCAAAATTTCATATCGTTGAGAGCCACAAGCAGGGCCAGCCTTAGAATTTGTAGGGCCCAGGGCAAAAATAAAATATGGGTGCTCCATAGCCCCTTCCTCCATAGCTCCACCCTTTTAACAATTGACAATCTGGTGTTTGCTTATAAAAACAATGAAATGTCGTAAGTTTTAACATACGGGCACATACACGCTTTCCCATGCACATATACTCTCCCTTTCACTCACTCACACAGACTCCTGACAGGAGGATTCAAGAATCTGTGATTTACTGAAAGTGAAGGGAGGATGGGGAAGGGCCCCCTCAGGAAGCACACCCCCCACCCCCGGCTGAGAGTCACAAATGGGGAGTGGGCCCCACAGAAATAGGCTGTCCCGAGGCCTCAAAAGCACTGATCCTGAGGCTACCAGGACTGGCTTCCCTCTTGGGGCCCTAGCCATGGCCCCTACTGGCCCTGCTTAAGGCTGGCCCTAGCCACAAAACACAGTACACCAATCGTGGCTTCCCTAGGGTTGCCACCTGTGGTGGGGTTTTTTACCTGACACTCCCATAGGCCAAAATGGAAGTGTCTGGTGCAAAACGACTAACAGCTTCCTCCAGTCCCAGGGACAGGGCAGCATGGTTTTCCTCACCTCCACCTCACATCAACAGCACAGGGGATGCTTCCCATGAGCCCCAGGAGGTTCCGTCAGCGGAAATGCTGGCTCAGATTCTCACTTGAGTGAAGCACATGGACACTCCCATAAGCAGTCACTTCTGGCAAGAACTGCAGGATAGATGCCGAAGAGTTGCATGTGGCTCTTGAGCCACCAGTGGCAGTTCTTAGTTCAGGGCTGTTGGGTGCTGCCCCACAAGCCCGGACTGTGCTGCTGCCCTGCCGCTGCTGAATATTGGGGGGAGAAAAAAAAACACATTTTAAAAAAAAATTCTTTTTAAATTTTTAAAATTTGTTTTCAAAAAGAGAAGACACACAAATGTACATTTTACATTCAACTATTTACCTTTACAGAGGTAGAATTTTCGTTACCGCTCTATTCCTGACATAGCAGAGCGGGACTTTCTGAAAGTCTATTCAGCTGTAACATGTTGACCGTTTCCTTTATAGGAGTCCCCAACATCACACCTTACATTTTTACCCCCTTCCACCCAATCCCTCCTCTCCCTCCCCTATTCCCCCATCCCCCCTCCCTCCCCTCTTCCCCCTTAAACTAATATATATCTTTTAAGCAGGTCGAGTGGGTGTACGTATCCATTTTAATTGTTCGTGTCAACACTGTCCAACATGGCGCCCATTTGTCGTAGAAACTGCTCAAGTCATCTTCCAGGCACGCGGTGATCCTCTCCATGGAGACAACATGCCATAGTCTTTGCAGCCAGGTAAGTCTCATTAGTCCTTTGGCATGTTTCCATGTTGAGGCAATCGTGTGGTGGACTCCTGCCAGAATCAGATTTCTGCAGGTTCTCTTCTGCTGGCCAGTAAGAGTCTCAGCTGGGTATAATCTCAGCAAGGCTATCTCTGGCCTGAATGGCAGGGGGATTTCTAACAAGTCATTAATAATTTTCCATATTTTTTTTCCAGAACCCTCCCACCTTTGGACATCCCCACCAACAATGCAGGTAAGTTCCTCTCTCTCCGCATCCCCTCCAACATGTCGGGGGATAAGTATTTTTAACTCTATTTATTTCATCTGGCGTAGTGTACCATCTCTGGATCAGTTTTATTTGCGGTTCCTTTACTAATAGAGACCTGGAACATACAGTCACATGTTCCCATATTTTTTTCATGTCATCCTCTGTGATATCTATCATTTGTTCGTCCACCCATTTAGATATATAACCTGCATCTGGGAGGTGGTACAGGGCTTTCGTTAGCCTGTATAGGGTGGAGAAAATACCCCTTTGTCCTATCTGGTTAAATAGGATTTTTTCCAGCCCTGTAGGGTTTCTAGTAAAACAGGGTTTGTCTCTGGAGTTGTTCATGGCACTGTGCAATTTACAATACATCCAGAAGTCTATTTTCTCCTTAAGCTCAGTTTCCAGTGTATCCCTTGTTTTGAATGAATCCTGTATAAAAAGATGCATGGCTCTATATATCCCTTTCCCCCCCCATCTCTCCAATGTCTCTTTTTCTTTCCTGTTCCAGCTAGGCCCTACCTTCTCTAATGGGGTGTAAGGGGTTTTGCCTTGTATAATCTCAGACTTTTTCTGACAGCTGAGCCATGCCCCCATTGCAGCCCTTGCAAAAGGATGATCCTTCTCTTCCCGCCCCCTTAACTAAGCCCTCACCATGCCCTCAAATATGTCTTTCACCTGGGGAATACCTAAGATGCTTAACTCTAAATTTCTCCACTTAGGCTCTTTATCCTCGTTGTACCAGACTTTTATCGTCCAGAGCGCTGAGGCCATGCCATATAATCTCAGATCTGGCAGATTGCAGCCTTCACTTTCCAGTCCAGTCTTTAAAATGGACCTACGGACTCGTGGTCTTTTCTTCCCCCAGATTATAAATCTTATTATCTTGTCCATTTTTAAAAAAAAATCTTTTGGGATTTGGATTGGGATTGCTTGTATAGTGTATAAGATTTTTGGTAGTAGTTGCATCTTGATTATGTTGACTTTCCTTAACCAGGAACACCCCAGCCTATGCCAGGAGTGTTGCTTATCCTGGAATTCCCGAATGAGCGGTATGTAATTTTTTTTATATAGGTCTCTGGTGTTTTTAGTGAGCTGGATCCCTAGATATTTTATTTGGTCTTTCAGTATTTGAAATTGGGCTAAGGCTTCTAATCCCTCTCCCTTGTTTTGCTCCTGGTTTAGGATCATCACTTGTGTTTTTGTGTATTAACCTTATAACCTGATAGGGATCCAAATTTCATTAGTGCTGCCATAAGCCCTGGTATTGAAGTTTGTATATTAGTAATTGACAGGAGTATATCATCCGCATAAACCATTGTCTTGTGCTCTACGTCCTTGGTCACTACCCCTGTTATTCTGTCATTATGGTTTATGGCCACTATGAGCGGTTCTGTCCCTATATCAAAGAGAAGTGGGGATAATGGGCATCCCTGTCTTGTTCCCCTCGTTATTTGGAAAGCTGATGTCAGTTCTCCATTGACCACTACTTGCGCTGTCAGTCTTTTATATATGCTTTTCACCCATTCTAAATAGGCCCCCGAGAATCCCATCTTTGACAGAGTTGCTATGAGGAAGTCCTTTTCTAATCTGTCAAAGGACTTGTTGGCATCCAGAGAGATCATGGCTGTTGGTCTTTTATCCATATTAGATTTATAAATCAAATTAATTGCCCTTCTAACGTTATCTATCCCCATCCTGCCCCCAATAAATCTGGTCTGATCTGGTCCTATGATGCTTTTAATTATGGATTGCAGTTTATTGGCCAGTATTTTGGTGAAAATCTTTGCGTCAGTGTTCAGCAAAGATATGGGTCTGAAGTCACCACATTTCTTTCCTGCTGTCCCTGTTTTTGGACAAAATGTAATCATAGCCATGTAGAATGTGTCTGGTATTTCCTTATTTTCTTTGATTAAGTTAAAAACTTTACTTAATAGGGGTGTTATAAGATCTCCATATACCTGGTAGAACTCTGGGATGAATCCATCTGGGCCCAGTGTTTTGTTTTTGGGCAGCTCTTTAATGACTATTTTTACCTCTTTTGTGGTAATGGGCTCATTAAGCATTTTCCTTTGTGCTTCTGTTATTCTGGACATTTTTAGGTTATCTAAATAGGAATTTATTTCCTCTCTTTTGAGTGCATTAGAAGTATATAGATTTTTATAAAATTGCACGAACTGCTCCTGCATCTCCTGCCCTGCTACATACCTCTGACCGCCTGAGTGTAATATCTGAGTTATCTGGGCCTTTTTTCTGCATTTTTTTATCATCCAGGAAAGTATTCTGTCTGCTTTATTGCTTTTAATGTAATAGAATTGTCTAGTGTAACGCAGTTTTTTTTACCACCGCCTCTGTTTCCATTGCGTCAATCAATCCCTTATCTCTGCCCTTTCTTTAATCCCATCTTTAGTTGGCTTATCTTTCAGTTGACCATCTATATGCTTAAGTCTAAGATACAGCTCGTTTAATTCATTATTCCTCTTTTTTCTATTCCAGGTGTCCAGTTTTATATATTGCCCCCGTATATAAGCCTTAGCAGCCTCCCACAATGTTGCCTGGGATACCTTTCCATTATTGTTCAGCTGGAAATACTCCACCATCAGTTGTTTAATTGTTTCCTGATTTGTAAGATTAAATAAAGATGCCTTATTTAGTGACCATCTATGTGTTCTGTTGTTGGCCTGTTCTGATTAGGGATATTAATGCGTTGTGGTCTGTAAATGCGGCTGGGGTAATTTCCGAGCTGCAGCATTGCTCCCACTCCTTATCATGCATGAACATATAGTCAATTCTCGTGTAAGGTATACTCCCTATCCCTCGGGTGTTTTAGTCTCCAAATGTCAACCAGTTGTGCTTTAATGATGTCATGTGCCATTTTTCTCTGCCCTTTTTTTATATTCGCCCCCCCCCCCCCGACCTATCCAATTTGGTCAGTGGGCTGTTGAGATCTGCTGCCATTAGGAGGACTCCCCTGCTTTCCCGTCTTACTACCTCGATCATTCTCTGCAAGAATTCTACCTGACCTGTGTTGGGGGCATAGAATTTTTTTTTAAAGTGTATTCTTTGCCCTTCAGGAGCCCCTGGACCATCAGATATCTACCTTCTGGGTCTTTAATTATTTTTTGCTTAATGAAATTAAGTGAGTGGGCAAAAGCTAGCAGCACCCCAGCTTTTTTTTTTCTTTGCGTTAGCAAACATAATGTGTTCAGGATATTTATCCCTGACCCTGACATTGTCCTTCTGTAGGAGGTGAGTCTCCTGCAGTGCTGTCACCTGAGTTTTTAACCGCTTTAAATATTGCCATGTTTTTTTCCTCTTAGTTGGACAGTTCAAGCCCTTAACATTGCGTGTACAAATTTTAAATTCAGCCATAACCTCTATCCTTCATTTGACCGGGCACTCTCCCTGCTATTTTGCAGCTACCTGCTGTTGTGAGCCCCTGACCCTTTTGTGTCCCCCCTTCCCCCCCTTGTCTTCACTCCCCCGCTCCCACCTCTGTCATGGTCGGTCCGCTGGTTCTTCCCCACCATCATTCCCGAACTCCGGAATCTTTGCAGTCATGTACTTTTCCAGTGCCTTGACATCGAAGAAGTTCCTCCTTCATTCCTTATGCAGGAAGGAGAATGTCGCTGGGTATCTGATTTGTGTTTTGATGCCTTGCACAGCAAACTTCTCTTGTATCTGGTACCATTTCTTTCTTCTAGTGACTGTGGTTGGGGCCAGGTCTGGTTGTATAGTTACTCTGCACCCTTCAAATTTCAAGACTTTAACTTTTCTGGCCTCCTGCAGTATCTGTTCCTTATCTTGGTACCTTAAACATCGAAAAAATCAATGCTCTGGGTGGGTCCCCCTCCTTAGGCTGGGGTCGCAGGGTTGTGTGTGCCCTGTCCACTTCAACACCATGCAGGTGTGTTGTCTGTGGAAAGAGGGCCTTGAGGATTTTATTCACCAGGTTCCTTCCCCCCTGGGCCTCCGTAGCCTCAGGGATCCCCTGGATCCTTAAATTGTTCCTCCTTCCTCTGTTCTCCAAATCCTCGATCTTACGTTGCCCCCCCCCCCCCCCCCCCCCCCCCC
>QEPC01014514.1:4952519-4963363 GCA_003113815.1 Sphenodon punctatus
TCCCTTCTCCCTGCTCCGTGTGAGCTTATGCTTAGTTTCCCCCCCTGCTTCCAGGGTAGTGGTTACCCCGCCAACATCCCTGTGGTGGGTTCCTCCCTTGGCTCCGGACCCTGACCTCGATGATGAGTCGCGTACCTTCTTAGCCCAGGGTGCCTGGTAACGCTGCAGAGTACCTAATCTCTCGGGTGCAAGAGAGCGACTGAGAGGTTTCAGAGGGTCGCCTTGGGGCCACCTTTCCCCCCCCTGTGCCTGGGCCTAGATTCCTCCCTCTTTGTTTCCCGCTCCCCAAGTCCGTCCCCTGGAACCTGGTAATCCTGGCCTTCCTTCTCCCTCCTTGGTTTCCCCCACGGCTCCGTACCCCGGAGCCTGACAGTTACCATAGCATCTGGATTTTCCAGGATATGACCACTTTTTTTTTATCCGCCCAACTCCATCCAGGGGGATTTTTAAAATATGCACCCATGGCTGGAATTTTGCTGGTACCATTATATCCCCCCCACACTTGTTGCTCAGTCCTGGCTGGGGGAAGAAGCCTTGAGCCAGCTACGTTCTTCCTCCCCCATGTCCTGTATTCTGGGGGTGCATCCGTACAGTGGCCACCCTACTTGCCTCTCACCAGCAGGAATTGGAGCCAGTGCTACTGCAGGCCGAGAGTTTCCACATGAAAGAGCACCAACCTCTACTGTGAAGATACCCTCCTAGATCTGGGGATAGAAGGTCCCCATAGTTTTTACTGCATAAAATGCTTTGTGGGGAAATGACAAGCTACTCATTCCTAAATCTAGTAGGGGTGTGCACGTCGTTTTTGTTATATACGTAGCAAAAATGAAAATTGTCATTTTCATTTTCGTTATTGCAATAACGAAAACGACAAAAAATAATAACAAAATAAATAACAATAACTAAAGTCGTTATTGATTTTGTTACTGCCTGGCAGGTGTTTTTTGGAGGGAAATGTGGAGAGGGGAGGAGGGAGCAGACATCTCGGAGCCAGAAACAGTGTTGAACTTTTGAACTGGGGGGTGGGGGGGAAGAACCTGATGGATGTATCTCTGGCCAATGAGCAGTGCAAGCAGATCCCAGCAGTTGAATTGCACTCTATGATTCCTCAATACCTCTACCTCCCAGAAACAATCAGGAGGGCTCTGGGGGAGGGCACTGCAACCCTTAATATTGTAGGGCTGGACTGCTTCACTCTGTGTTAGCTCTCTTGCTGGTGCTTGCACTAGAAATCGTTCCTTATTCCCCTCCCTACCACCCAATCCTTATTCCTTAGGTACACATATAAATAGAGAGAGAGAGATTAGAGATAGTAGATATACCTCTTCGTTTTCCTTTTCCCTTCCCCTGTCTGTCTCCCCCTGTCCATATATTATATATAGATATTAGTTGTATATTAGATACTAGGCTAGATACGAGAAGATTAGATACTATATATTAGATACTAGAAGATTAGATACTAGGCTGTTTTATTATATATATTAGGATTATAGGATAGGAACATTTTGTATTATACATAGGTTAGGTTTAGCTTAGATTCTGCATATAAATAAAACTACATATTGTGTACAGTATATATTATTGTGTGCAGTTATTTCTGTATCACAATGAGAAGGGGAAGGAGTTCAACTTCTGACAATAATTCTTCATTGGCACATGAAATCAATACCAATACCAGTACCAAAAATTAAAATCTTTGTTTGAAACTGGTACCAATAACGATAACAACAATAATGAAAAATGACATTTTTATTAACAAATATGACACATTTTAATAATGAAAACAATTTTAAAAAATGACATGGGGCTCTGCTGCACACCCCTAAAATCTAGGCCCGCTTGCAATTCAATCTCAGGAACTATCCAGAAGGACTTTGGCATCTACAGTCTATAGGGTGGGCAGATCTGCAAATTTTAAAGGACATTTGGAGCTAATGCAGCCCTGCAGCCTGTACTTCTTATAAGTGTCCTCTAAAACGTGTATATCTGGTCACCCTAGTCTAAGACAGAGGGCATTTTATGTACACCTCTGGATTCTTTAAATACCTGGATTTCAGGCTAGGCATTCCAATTCCTATGCCCTGTTGAATTTGTATAGAAACTGAATATCACATGCAGGGAAGTAATACACAGAACTAAGCGAGAAGAGGTTGGAGTAAGGTGCACACTATTTTTCTCATTTAAGCAGGGAGGGTAACTGTGGGATCCAGCTGTAAGCCTTTTCTAGTATGTATTCTGTGTGAGACATACACACACTAGCTATATTTCCAGCTGGTGGAGTTTGATCCTGTTCCAAGTATGCTTCATGGGGAATGCACTGTTCACAATAATTATCCACTTGATCAGTGCAACTACCAATCTATGCAAATGCCACTCTGGTTGGTTCCTGGGAATGGATTATAAAGCAAATTCGGCAATGTGCACATGTCTGCAAATTGCTGGAGATGGGTCTGGAGAGCATCATTGACAGAACAAAAGCCAACTGGTGAAGGCCAAGAGAAGGTCAAAGAGACTCATGAGCGGCAGGGAGGCCCTAGGAAAGCCCCGGGCTATTTTGCTGGCTCAATCACCTTGTTCATCTTGGGTGTCTCAAGCGGGTTGTCCATCAGTGCATCGCATTTAAGGAGGCAGAACTGTACACGCATTAACTTGACTATTGCAAACCTGCTTTTCATCTGAAATACCGTTTTATCTCCTTTGTATCTGGAAACCGGTGTGAGGGAGAGAAATGAGGCTGGAATTTCAGAGCCAGTTTGTAGCACTTAGCTAATCAACCATTCATCTAGCCTTTCTCTGTTAATTCAGTCTGCCAACGCCATATTGTTCCTCCCTGCTCCCCTTTTTCCCACCAATGATTTGCCTGTTTTTTAAGAATATAAGACATGAGTAGAATATGGCCCATAGCCACTTAGACCGCTTTGATATGACTCCTTTCCAATTAATTCCTGGATCTGACTGGCTTGTGGATCCAACCCCTACCCTTGAGCACTGAAGTAGCGCACACAGGGGGAAGGGAGCAGTGAGTGGTGGAGACATGTTCTCAAGAACAGTGAATGGACCCATGGGACTGATTCATGCTACAGGGTGTTTTAGACAAGCGCCTCCCCACCCATTACCCACCCACCATGCATGTTGCATAGGGCGCCAATGCAGCCCTGCAGGTAACATGCATGATGGGTGAGGAGGCCCTTGTCAAAACACCCACAGACTCTTTCCATCCCCCTGTACTAAGTGCATTCCATCACCCTTCCCCCTTCTCAACTCCTACCTACTCCTATTTTTAAAAATAGCCCACAGGGGGAAAGTTCCCCACCTCTGCTGTAAGCTCTCTGGGGCAGAGACTGACTCCATATGTGCCTGAAAAGCAACCAACAACATTTGGGTGCTGCCACAAACAACTGTGTATTTGAAACTATTCCCAGTGGGTTAGAATCAAAAGAATGGGAGTCCCAGGCAAATGACCTTGCGCACAGGCAAAAAGAGGGATCTGGTCCATTGACTAAAAGAGTGGCACGATACACCCTTTGTATGAGCAACACACCAGCAGGAAGGTGGCATTGGTATGACCACAGAGCCGTGAAAGGGTTAACTGGATTCCAAACTCTCTTTCTGTTGAACTCTCTGATTCATTTTCTCTGTTCCTATTTCTTTCTTTCACTTTCTTCTTCTCCTCTCTTGCAGCTGATTAAAAACTCTTTGAGTTTGAAGGTTTTTGTGTCAAAACAGCTCAGCTGCCAGCTGGGTGCCAGGCAGTGAATATTCATGGTATTTAAATGCGACAATGTGGTGGGGGCTAAAGGACGGGCTAGTTAGCTCTTTTTAGATGGAGATTAGCTGCCACTTTGCTCCTTATGTTCTTAATCACCACTGTTGTTGAAATATTACAGCTTCTGTTACAACTATTAATGCACTAAATGAGGAACAGGCTCCTACCAACAACATCAAACATGGAATGGTCACTTCTAATTTCAGATTGCCTTTCTCCCCACTTTGGCAATGTGTTTTCTTTTCTTTTTTTTCCTTTTAACTAAAGATCTGCCATTATTTGGTGTCAAAACTTTAAAAAACAGAGGCACTTGGGTGGCTCAAGGGATTGCTGCTGTGGGTCACTGGTTCAAATAGGGTCAAGAGCTTCCTGAAGGTTGCTTCCTGCCCCCTGACTTCTCTTTGGAACCCAACATGATACCTGTAGTCTACTTTTAGTTAATTCCGGTAAGAGCTGGGGCCATGAAGCTATTACTCTTGAGGGAAAGCACCAGAGACTTTCTATTAGGGATGGGACTATCGGTATCGGATTAATCCGATAATGCTGATAATTGTCTATATTGGATTAATCCAATAATACCGATAATGTCGGTATCGTGACCGCAATGTTAAAGATCTGAAAAATCGGCAATATTAAAAAACCGATATACCGATACTGATAAATTGGACTAATCCGATACCGATAAAACCGGTAACCGATAATTCGCCTGGAGTCCCACCCCTACTTTCTATGAAACAATGAACATTTGCTTAACTTAAATGTAGAGAACTCTATATACAGCATGGCTGACTTTGGTCTGTATCTGAGCACGAGGTTTATTCATTCAGATGCACAAACAAGCATTCCCCCAACCAATGGCTTTGGGATATGGATATAGCCCATTCACAAGAACATCTAGAGACTAACAATGGAAAGTCTCCTTAAGGAATTCCTGAGTCCCTTAGGAATTGCCTAAAATATTCTCAGAAATATCCCTATTCCAGGGCTTAATTTGGTGATGTGGGTGGGGCTTGACAGGGCTCAACCCTGGCAATTAAATTCAGGGTGAGGTAGCCCTGGGAAATTATCCCAGCAGGCATGTGCATCCTGAAATGTGAAAGACCAGGAAAAGGCTGGTGTTGGCCATTTCAGGGCTGGAAATGAAAATCAGAAAAAGCCTGGATGGTTTATTTGGCTTTTATTAATTATTTTCCTGTCCTGCACTGGCTCGGCTGTCATATAGATTCAATCACAAGAACTTCTGTTTTATATTCAGCTGTAGAGAGCTAGGGTGGCTCAGTGGTAGGGTGGCCAGACAGGCAAATTTTAGAGGACACATGAGAAATATGGGTTGCAGGGCTCCATTGGAGCCTATTCAGTATTCAGTCCTGAAAACTGTATTCGCATAAGTGTGCTCTAAAATGTGCATATCCGACCACCCTTCTCAGTGGCTGGGTTGCTGTTAGCTGGAAACTAGGGTTCAGTTCCCTCCTCTGGGGTGGGAAGTGTGACTTCTTGGGCAGGCCTGGGTCGTGACAATTCCTTTAAAAACAAAAATAAATTAAGCACTGCCCTATTCTATCCAAGAACATGCTTGGCAATAGGGTGTACGTGTGGCCTTCAGGGCCTGTTACCCGAGTACACTGGGCTACTGATGTGTTTGCTTTCAAAGCAGCAAAAGGGTATGTCTGGCTCTGGCATAAGGCAGAATAAGATAAGTGTCTTAAGCCTTGAAAACTGACCTTTGGGTTCAATGAACACTTTAAAATCCTGTCTCTCATACTAAAGACCTCACATTCTCAAAGTATGTGTGGGAGGGATTTTGTTTGATTTCCTTAATGAGATATGCCTTTTTCCACAACAGAGACAAACAGTGCAATACTGAGGCTGTTCAAGTCAGTGGGCAATTCACGCTAACTTCAGTAGGCGAGGGTCTTCGGACCCAAGGAGTCCAAGCTTTGACCCCATTTGTAGCTGACCATGACACAAAAAGGAATGTGCGTGGCAATGAAAGCTTCCTTTATGAATCTGGATATTCCCAGGCACAGTTAGATGAACAGAAACTGCACGTTGGTTGAATTCACCAAAAACAACAGAATCATGAGAGGAATTGCAGACTCCAACTCTGCCCTGTTAGAATCATTAGATTTTAGGGTGTAACCTAATATAGACAACACTGGCTCTTTAAAACTCCCATTGACCTTCAGGAGATTTTATACCCTGTATGGAGAAAGTGTGGTTGCCATATTAGTCCAAAACATGAGAGAGGCAAAAGTAGTTTAGAGGATATCTTTTCTTGGACCACTTACTGATGGTGAGAGCGTGCAAGCTTTTGGGCCGCACAGGGCCTTTCCTCAGGCTAGTAACAGTGCTGACTTTTTTCCAGCCAGAGAAGGGCCCTGTGTGACCCAGAAGCTTGCACTGCACACACTCACCATCAGGAATTGGTCCAATGAATGATACCATCTGATCTCCTTGCCTCCATCTCCGCAGGGAGGATGAAGAGTTCTACCAAGTTCCTAGGGGCAGTGCTTGTAAAAAACAAATTGCCAGGATAAGTCTTCCCCAGAAGCCTTGCCCCCAGGAATTCTTCCTTTTCCCCTCTCTACAGCTGAATATAAAACAGGAGTTCTTGTGATTTAATATATGATGACCAACACAGGGGGTGGGGTAGGAAAGTCATGAATGAAAGCCAAATATTTAAACCATTCAAGTTTTTTCTGGCTTCCCCCCCCAACCCTGAAATGGCCAATATCAGCTTTTTCCTGATGTTTCATATTTTGTTGTGCACACTCCTACTGGGAACAGTTCCTGGGGCTCCCCCCTCCTCCCCCCTTGAATTTAATTGGCTGGGTTGAGCCCTGGTAACCGCCTCCCCACCCCAAATTAAGACCTGCCTGGGGAGGGGAAGAGAGGTATCTGTCTCCTAGGCTGTTTTTCGACGAAATGCTCCCATGCATGGACACCCAGTGTCCACATGTGGGAGCATCTCATTTGAATGTGGAGGTGTGCGGGCACGTGCTCCTGCAACCCAAGCACTCCCACCCCCCACAGAGCAACTGGCGAAAAGGTGGGTTGCTCCATGCGTGGAGGTGGGTGTAGATGGGTGTGTGCCTCCCTGCACAGCCCATGCAGCGGCACTCCCCACCTCCCTGCACAGCCCACGCAGCGGCACTCCCCCCCCCCCCCTGCACAGCCCACGCAGCGGCACTCCCCCCTCCCTGCACAGCCCATGCAGCGGCACTCCCCACCTCCCTGCACAGCCCACGCAGCGGCACTCCCCCCCTCCCTGCACAGCCCACGCAGCGGCACTCCCCCCTCCCTGCACAGCCCACGCAGCGGCACTCCCCCCTCCCTGCACAGCCCACGCAGCGGCACTCCCCCCTCCCTGCACAGCCCACGCAGCGGCACTCCACCCATCCCTGCACAGCCCACGCAGCGGCACTCCACCCATTGCACACGGACCCGCCCTGCTCGTTTAAAAGTGTCCCTATAATACAGAAGGAACTGTAAAGGGCTAGGGTGCTTGTAGTGCCAGCAATGTACCTGGTGCTTTACAAAGTAATGGAATAGACACAGTCCCTGCTCTAGGGCTTACAATCTGAGATCTCAGAGACGGGGGGGACGAAGGAAGGGGAACAGAGGCAGAGACAAGGAGTGTAACATTCACGAAGATGCGAGGTCCCAGGTGCACGTGCTTGGGTTGGTTACATCGAGAATGATAGCTGGCTGGTCAGTGTGGTGAGGATATGAGTACACAGACCTTAGGTAACAGATTGTACTGGATGGAGGGTATAGGCAGGAGTTAGGTGAGGGGAGCAAGAAGTCGGGGAGGGCAGAGCGGAAGAGGTGGGTCTTGAGGGATTTGAAGGTAAATCCTCAGGATACATTTGATCAGCTTGCTGCAGAAGAAAGCAACCAAAACTGTTTTAACAGGAAACGTGACAGATTAGGAGTGGCTATTTTTTTAAATGGTGAGGGGATGTGGTCTCACGCACAGGGTGTCCTTAACCCTCCGAGTGCTGGAAGGTGGGATGGATTGCTCCCTAGTTGCACTCTGGCTTCCTCTGAAGCACTCAGTTCTGGCTGCTGTCAGAAACAGAATACTGGGCTTGATGGACCATTGGGCTGACTCAGGACAGCAGTACTTATGTACTTTAAAATTATGCCCCAGAGCAAAGGGGCCTTGCACTGGGGCAACGTGCTCTGGAAAAGTGATTCCTGTTTTCATCAGGAGTAAGCTCATTCTGTGCACCAGAAAACAAAATGGTATGTGAATACCATTCAGAGCAATCAATCTATGTAAAATGCCCTGTGGCAAATTGTTTGTCTGGCCATGGCAATAGTCTAGCCTGGCTATTTTTATAAACTGGAATCCACTTTGAATTTTTTAAAAAAACTTTTACCTGAATTCTCTCTGGAAAACCCAACAGCCTTATTACTACTTCCAAGAAACAGTTTCTCCAGATTCTTGGTGCTGCATTTAAAAGCTTTCCTGTCCTTAATATTGTCAGTAATAATATCAAAGCTTTCAGGTGTCTTATCCATTGAAGTCACAGTGTCCTGAATTGCATTAGATTTTCCCTTGAACATTGGCTTCCACATTCTTTTCAAATAAGTCAGATGGTACTTGGTACACAGGCTCCACTCTCCTGGAGGAAGAAAAACCAAAAGACAGATGGACCTGGCTCCCAGCAGGCAGCAGTTTGAAAATGCAGCACCAAACACATCAAGAGCCCTACTCTGTTCTTTGACAGACTCAAGTGCTTCTTCCCCTTCTCAAGATAATTTATTTCAAATCTATCAGCAAGACAAGTGCCTGCCCCCAAATACCTGTAATATGGGGCAAGCATGGGAAACGGTCTACCCAGAACTCAAATTCTATAGCTGCAGATTGTTAGTGAGGAACTGTAAACATCACACTCACTATAATAACCAACAATGCCAAAGGATCTCAGAGCACTCCAGTTCATTCATCTTCACAAGATCGAGAAAAAGCAAGCAAGAATTATTTCCCGCATTTTACACATAGGGAAATGGGCAGAAAAAAGATTAAGGGGTCATTGTCAACTTGAAATTTGGATATTTAAGATTCTGCCTTCTCAATGCAGCTGTCACATATTCGGTTCTGATTTTTAAATTATTTAAAGGGGTCTCCCCCCTTCCTCTTTGTTATAAAAGAGCTTTTAGGAAAGTCTCAGAGCAACAGCACCAGATATACTTAGGGCTTCTCTCCAGTGCTTAATTTGTAGAGAAAGAGGTCCCAGAAGTCCCTCCCTGAGACGCACGATGGGTATTCAGAAGAGCCAGTGGAGTTATTGACATGTGCCAGGCCCCACCCTCCACCAGCCAAAACACTTACTGGCAGAGCATTAACGGGTGACAGTAGCAGTTCCCTCCTTGTCCATCCACAATAGCCATGGCATTGTCAAGGCTGAGGCTGCGATTCTGCAGGTGGGTTGGGAGGTGACTGCTGTTGCCACAAATCAGCTGTTTGGCACTGGGGGTGTTTTGCTACCAAACAGCTGATGAGTAGCAGCAGTAGCAGCACCAGTGCCCAATCCTGCCCCCCCCCCCCCAAATCAAACTTTATCCAGTTGTGGGTGGGGTCTTGCAGAGCAGCAGCTGTGACAGGATCTAAACAGAGATCTGTGGCATAAATGATGCCCTGCTCTTCTGTCTCATTTCTGTTTGGTAAACTGCTGTGCTCTTACTGCTAACATTTTCTTGCTGGGACTAGAGAAGAGGCTGTATGTGAGGGTCCTGCAGAGAAGTTTGGGCAAGTGATGACAGATCCTGGGACAGCAGGAAAATGAGCCACTGACAATGCTATGCACTTATCTATGATGCGTCCAACAATAATGAAACCTGCACGAAGGAGCGTTACAAGCCCTGCTCTGTGTTCAATCCACAGTCTCTTCCAGCCCACCCCCTAGGTAAGGGAGCCCTCACTGTATAGCATAAGCTGTAACGGTTCATGCTTTAAAGTCTCTGGTTCGATCCTAATGTAAAGGCAAACTAGAAGCATTGCTGCAGTACGGAAAGACCTCCAAGCAAGATTGCTACCCTATCCCTATTGTGCTGGTCACCACATGGTGGATAGGTTCCATAATCTACAGAAAATTTGATAAGGTCCCTCATGAGAGACTCTTGAGGAAATGTAAGTGTCATGGGATAAGAGGCAGTGTCCTATAGTGGATTGGCAACTGGTTAGAAGATAGGAAGTAAAGAGTAGGTCAGTTGTCACAGTGGAGAGAAGTAACTAGTGGAGTACCCCAGGGCAGATGAAATTTAATGTGGACAAGTGATAGGTGATGCAAATAGGGAAAAATAACCCAAACTACAGGTATTGGAATGACAGAGTAGATAGAGCTGGTGGTGGGGTGTCTATATGTAAAAGACAACATTGAGTCAAGTACAATTAACATTTTAAAGGATGCAAACTGTTCCCTAGATTCTCTATGGATAGAAATTCCAGGTATAAAGGGGAAGAGTATCACAGTAGGGCTATACTAGCATCCCCCTGACCAGGATGGAGAGACTGATAAAGCAATGCTAAAAGAGATTAGACAGGCTACTAAAGTCGGCAACATAATAATAATGGGTGACTTCAATTACCCTAATATTGATTGGGTGAATATTTCCTTGGGGCGGGACGTGGAGGTCAAATTTCTGGATGCCGTAAATGACTGCTTCCTAGAACAGCTGGTTCAGGAACCAACAACAGGAGGAGCTGATCTAGATCTAGTCCTGAGTGGCACGCAGGACCTGGTACAAGGAGTAACTGTGGCAAAGCCACTAGGCAATAGTGATCATAATATGATCACATTTGACATGATTTCTGGAGTGAGAAAGACAAACAAAAGTACAGCAGTAGCATTTAACTTTAAAAAGGGAGACTGACAAAATGAGGAAATTAGTTAAAAAGAAACTAAAAAGTCCAGTTGCAAGGGCTACAAGTTTGCAAGAGGCGTGGAGGCTGTTTAAAAGCACCCTTCTGGAAGCCCAGATTAAATGCATCCCGCAAGTTAAAAAAGGAAGCAGGAAGACCAAAAGTCTTCCACTGTGGCTAAATGGGGAGGTGAAGGAGGCTATTAGA
>QEPC01014514.1:4979663-4994672 GCA_003113815.1 Sphenodon punctatus
GCGGAACCCAGATTGAAAAGGGTCTAGGAAACCAATGCTGTCCAGATGCACCTGGAGCTGGAGTGCCACCGCCCGCTCAGTAACCTTCCCTAAAAAGGGAAGGTTAGAGACAGGTCGGTAACTGGCGAGCGCATCCACGTCCAAAGATGGTTTCTTCAGCAGGGGGCGCACCACAGCCTCCTTGAGGCAGGGCGACAACCTCCCCTGCTGCAAGGACGCATTCACTACCCTCGCCAGCACCATCCCCAACGTCTCCCTGGAAGCTTTCACTAACCAGGACGAGCATGGATCTGGGCCTTGCGAGTCTTTAATATCAAGGTTCAATCAGGATTTCTTTATGGTGCGGAATTGTGGGCGATACCCCCTCTAAAAGACTTAAACGGTCCACAAAACAAGTTTTTGCACTTTTTGATAAGAATGCCTAAAGTCATCCCATTAGAAGCTATTAGACTTGAGTTGCATCAGGCTAGTTGGGAAGTGGTAACAAAGAGGAAGGCTTTTGGTTTTTGGTTAAAAACATATCATTCCTCTAATCCCACACTGAGAGCTTTGTGGACTGACCCTTTCAAATGTACATGGAGAAAGGAAATGGAATGCCTTTTTACCCAGTTGGGTTTTTCGTAGATTTATATAGCAACTAATATCCCAACTCAGATGAAAATTGAATTACTTACTAGACTGGAAGATGTAACAAGGCAGCAAACTCTGGCTAAGATTAGGGGGACATCTTTCTTGCACGATTACATGCAGCTAATCCCAGCCCAGGGCACTATGGCTTTGTACCTAGCGCAGAATTTCACATTTGGATCTAGATACTTGTTTTTATGTGCCTGGTTGAACTCTTTGCCGTCTAGGATCTTAGAAGGGCGTATTGGTGGGATAAGGTATGCGGACCGCCTTTGCCCTTATGACCATTTAACCGCAAAAACAGTGGAACATATTCTTTTTGATTGTAAATTATATGACAATTTGAGGGGGAAATACTTGACTCCTTATATTGCCCAGCACCCACGGAGGGGTGGTTGTACTTTAAAATGTATTCTGCTGAAGGACAGGAATGAACATTTGACATCGAGGGTTGCCAATTATTTAAGGCAAGTCTTTGATGTTAGATCTAAGTTTCTGAATTTCAAGGTAGTGAACATGGATCATGGCACCTGATTTGGTTTGTGTTGGTTGAAATAATTAATTTTGGTTTAAGTTTTATGTGGTTTATTATGTTGATATGTTTGAAATAATTAATTTGTGATAATATAGATACATGTTTGTTTTTTGTTAATGACCATTTGGTTGAGCCATAAGATTATTAATTATTAATATTATTATTATTAAAAACACCCCTCCCCACTACCCCTACCCACTCCATCCTCCCCCTCACCAAATGCCTGATGGAACATCCATGTTTTAGAGTTCTTCCAGAAGGCCAGAAGGTCTGTGGCCAATCGTGCCCCCATCGGGAGGGAGTTCCACAGGCGCGGCGCAGCGACTGAGAATGCCCTGCTCTGTGTGGCCCCCCAGGGGACCTCCAACAGTGTGCCCCCAGCCAACTGCAGGGGCCAATCCAGAACCCGGGGAGTGAGGCGGTCCCGTAGGTAAACAGGGCCCAGACTGCATAGGACTTTATAGGTTAAGACCAACACTTTGAATCAGGCCCGGAAGACTATTGGCAGCCAGTGCAGAGACCGGAGCACTGGTGTAATATGCTCCTGGCAGCCCAGTCCCACCAGGAGCCGGGTCGCTGTATTCTACACCAGCTGCAGCTTCCGAGCCGTCACCAAAAGTAGCCCCATGTAGAGCGGGTTGCAGTAGTCTAATCGAGAGGTAATAAAAGCATGGATGATCGTGGCCAGGTCCGGAACTGAAACCAGCAGCCAAAGCCGCCGCACCAGATGTAACTGGCGGAAGGCACTCCTTGCCACAGCCTCCACCTGGACATCCAGAATTTAATATGGATTTAACATGGCTGCACCCTTTATGAATCCAAATTTCAAACAATTGAATAGGTGAGGGGGTGACATCACCTATTGCGATCAGGTCCAGTATCAAACATAAACCATTAACCATTAAACATCAGCCAAAGTCTCGATATACCATCGATAACCTCTGCACAAACATAACGTTTCCCCACTTTGTCCAGCGCGGGGCACACGGCCAAAAGGGGGTTTAGTCCCTCCGGACTTGAGTAAGGAATAGGGTGCCCGCCGGTGGGGGCCATACAATGCCCTACCACCATCCCAGGTCACCCCTTCCCAGGGTAGCCAGCGCCTCGCTTGCCATACCCTGCATTGCGTTAAGCGTGGCTTCCCCACTCTTAAGGAGATGACTCCTATGATTCCTTATCCTAATTCAAACCGATACTGGACCCCCACCAAGGGTGCGACAAATTTTATAACAACACAGTAACCGTTCATTGCCAACAGACACCGCACCCTTCTAATGGCCAGCCAAATGTATACCCTATACTGTAAGGAAGGCGAAAAAACAAGGGAAGTCCTCTGACCAACGTTCCTTGCCAGAAATTCCTTCCTGGTCCATACTAATGCAACCAGTCGCAACCACAGTATAAAGGGAGGGCGGGTGGGTGCTGCTCTGTTCCCTGCTCTTCCCTAAAATGAGCAGGGAACGTTGCTCCAGCGCTGGTCACGACACGTAACCTACAGCGGCCAATCGCAGGCCTAGCTTTTCGTGCCAGCGGCGAGGGTTGCTAGGGGCAACCCTCGCTGCCCCTAGCAACCCTCGCTGGGTGCTTCTTTGCAGCCATGCCCCAGGAGCCCGCCAACTTTGCAGGCACTCCTCTCCTATCTGTCCCTGCCCCATTTCTTCAACGGTGGGGCATGACAACAGCCCCACCGCCGGAGAACCGGCAGAGGGCAATTCTCACATAACACACACAAACTGAGCCTGCACTTAGAATCACTTGAATAGCCATGGGTGTAGCATTAAAAATACTAGTGTCTGAGGGGATGAATTTTATGCTGCATGGGCTGGACATGCTGATGGCACCAGCAATGATTTGCCAAACATGGAGACAGACTACATGGGGGTGGGGACAAAATACAAACACTGCTTCCAGGCCAGACCCCAGGCAGGAACCAGACAGAATATTACCACCACCAGTGAATTTGAAATTAATACGAAGACAAGGATCCCTTTCTAGTACTTTCATTCTTTTTCACCTCTAACCTGGTTTTGGTCTGAACTTTCTGAAAGTCTGACCAAAACTTTCCATATGCTTTTTTTCTTTTTACCAAGACCATTAAAGGCTCCCATTATCCTTTACCTATCCAGTTACACACTGCAACCCACCCCACCCCCACATTACTAACATGCAAAAACCATTTAGAAACAACCATTGGATTGCCCAAACTCTTGTATATTTATAAACCAAGTGTCTCCATTAAAATGATATGGTTATGCAACTTACTTATTTTTGCCCCTTAACTTCAATAGTGTTCGTAATCATTACAAACTGGGGTGAGCACTGGGTCCTTCCCCTTGTTGAACTTAATAGAGCCACCATTTGTCTTATAGCTTGATTAAAGGTTAGGTCTTCGTCATTAGGATTCCTGTTTACAAATGCCCTGTCAATGTCTGGCCATATATTTCAATCAGCAGCTGCCACTGCAATTTCCTTTAAATCAGGGATGGTCCATGAATTAGTGTACTGTGCGGCTTTAGCTAACCAGTCTAGCAGGGAATTTTTATTTAAGGATTCTAGAGCTTCAGGAGCTGCTTTCACATCAGCCAATGCCATGCAGGTGTCTATAGTGGTAGTTAACTTGCACATTGGGTTAGCAGTTATTATTATTTCTCCCGCCTCTCTGTGCTGGTGCTGCTTGTGCACCATCTGGTAGTTCTATTTCTTCCCTTTTTACTTTAGTAATTCGGAGAGCTAGTTGGGGCGTTAGAGGTTACATCAGGATTATAAGGACGTGGAATTTCCTCACTTTCATTGGGAGCTGCTTTCTTGCTAATTTCATTTAGAAGATCATTGTCTTCTTCAGAACCCAGATCATCAGGGTCAATTTTAGAACACACTGCTATTGGTTTGGACTGAACTGCAGCTATAAGGCTTCTTTTACTGTCTAATTGTTTTGTTAATGCAGCTATTTTTGCCTCGCATTTAGTATGACTGGGAGTGGAACCTATCTTTGTTTCCTTAGTTGTTTGCATAAGCACATGTGAAGCAGCATCGCTCTCCTGCAAACACTCCTGTAAATTAGCAACCTGTTTCTCAAATTTCTTTACTTGCGTTTGCAACTGAGCATTTTCCTTTTTCAGCTCTGTCAATTGCTGAACTTGTAAAAGATTTCTAGCCGCTGTATCACACTTCCAATTTTGACTTTCTAATTCCCTTTGTTGTGAATTACAAATTTCAAAATCCATCTCTTTAACTTCTTTTAATTCTGCATTTTCCTTCAGTAACAGGTCATTGTCTAGCAGCAATAACCATAGCAATGTATTTTGCTTAATTTTCTTTTTAGGTTTATAAAGCAACAGGTACCTTTCCCAAGTTTCAGCAATTTGAGCTTCAGTTAATGGGGAACTTTAAACATCAGACATGGACCATTTTCAAGAACAGTCTGTCTAGCAGCTGAAGGTTTCCTCTATGGACGTGGAGCTTTTGGGGTGAAACAGTAGCAAGTACTCTTGCCAAACCTCAGAGAGTTGATCTAAGGTAACTGGTGATTGTAATGCATTTTCAGCCCAAGGGCACGGACCATTATTTCTGACTGTTTCAACAATGGCAGGTAATACTTGCCCCTTATCCCACCCCTCCTTTTGGGGGACCCCCTTCCTTTTGAACCAAGCCATAGGAACACTTAAAATGAGGCTGCGAAGGCAAGAGAAACCAGGAAGTGCCTTTACTTTTCACACTATCACACTGAACCAGCAACGTAATTGTGAGCAATCTTTTAACCCAATTTGAAAAAGAAAGAGAGAGTGAGCAAATGAAAATCTAAAAAGGAAATCTAGAACAGACCAGCATTCTCCTCTCAATGTGGTTTACTGCTGCTGCTAGTGACAACATGTTCCATCTGTTCGAACCAGTCCTTAGGTACTGCTGCTAAAATGTGGAGGTGAAGGGGCTGAGGCACTTGCATCACAAAAAGATCTGTGGTGAGGCAGGAGCATCTGTGGGAAAGAGGTGACGTCACTCTTCTTTCACAGAGAGAGAGTTTTTTCCATTGTTTATGGATCATTGAGGCTTAACAGTTCTTTTGGTGCCCAGTTGTCTAAAGAAAAGGGTGAGCCTCCCAGCTCCCAGTCCTCTGAGCACGTTAGCATCTTCCTGGCACATTGTTCTCTCCTGACTGAGATGGCCCTCATCCGGAACGAATGGCTCTGGGCATCTCCTGGGTGGAGGAGTTCTGCCATAACAGTCTTGCTAATGGCTTCTGTTCTTACTGGGCTAGAGTACTC
This sequence comes from Sphenodon punctatus, assembly GCA_003113815.1. Lineage (NCBI taxonomy): Eukaryota > Metazoa > Chordata > Lepidosauria > Sphenodontia > Sphenodontidae > Sphenodon > Sphenodon punctatus. The sequence goes on from QEPC01014514.1 coordinate 4,985,088, forward strand.
AATTGTCCATGGATGGCAGGATGTTAACTGTTGAGTTGGGAAATACCCGAGTTAGGACCATCTTTTGTCTTCTCACAATCTCTGACAATACTGAAACAGGACAATCCCTGGCCTCTTTTCTCCCTCTCCCACTCCTCCATGCTGCTGTTCCCAGAGCAGCTCTCAATACAGAGTCACCCAGTCTGCTCCTTTCACAGTCTTAGGGCCTAGCTTTCTTCTATCTTCCTTTCTTCATGGCAGGACAATGTAAGATATTAATAAAAAATAGATTCTATTGCTATATGTTCATATAGGTGCCTAATTTATTTCTGCTCTCAAACCAGAACTATAGATAGGCTGGAGCCTTTCATCTGCACTCCTATCTTTACTGAAAGCAAAGGGAAGCCAGAAAAGATTTCCCTTGCTCTCTTCTGTACAGCAAGCAGCCCATCAGATAGAACGATTCTTAATGAAGCCTTGCCCCAAAGCTTGGAGCAGCACAAGTGGGGAGTTCTTCTTGTCAAAGCTCCTACCCTGAATGGGGTCCCCCCCATCCATCCGTAGATAGGTTCCCAAAAGATCCGAGTACAAGCAGCTTCAGATTTCACTGCCAGTGTCAGTTTTCAGAGCTGGGATGGGACGGGGAGTACAGACTTACTCCATCTCTTTCCTCAGGTTTTCCTGGATTGGGGGTGGGGAGATCATCTATAGCTGCAATTAGTGTGAGGGAAGGAGAGTGTGTGTGTGTGTGATTGGGGGTGCAAAAAGGGGGAGGCAAGCAGGTTTATGATGGCATGCAAGTCTCTCTTGGTGTCTGTCTGGGAACATTTAAGTCCCAAAATGTAGCCATGCAAGCTAAACGTTTGGAATCAATGGACCACTGTGCCCTCAAACTTTCCCCTGGACCACCATGCATCCACTGGGGATGGCAATGTACAGGAAATGCTCATAGCAGGCTAGTTGTGGATGCAGAATTGAGAGGAGACTTATTGTCCTTGAGAGGAAATACAGGTTGCAGGACTGCATTGACTCCAATTGGCAACCTGTATTTCTCATAAGTGTCCTCTCAAATTTGCATATCTGGCCACCCTAATCACAGCCATCAGAAGGGAAAGACCATAATGCACATGTGATGACCATGGGTGGCTGTGACCAACACACAATTATAACCATCCCCCCAAGATAGCTGCAGCACTATCACCAGGGGACAGAACCCACTTTGCAATATCCATGGCTAGTTGGATCACCAGTGGTTTGTCAGAGCACGATCTGGGAACCATGGACCTTCATAATACATGGCTAAGTCATACTCTAAATGAACACAACCCTTACTGATAGAAGACTTCAGAAAACTAGAGAGGAAGCCCAGTGCTTAGATCTGTATACAATCTCCCAAAGTTCAAGATTGCTTAGATCCAGGGTTCTGGCTTGGCTCAACTCATTATAGAGTTAAAGAGCCAACACCAAGTCAGGAGTTGAACATCCCTAAAATTCAGTCTGTGTTTTGCATTAGATCATCTCTGGAGACAATCTTCTTTCCTGCAGAGCATAGCAAAGCAGTTTGTCTGCATGGATTCTCCCTCACAGGAATGGCCCTCTCACTCTGTAATAATAGTCCCTTCCATAGACTAGCATCATGAAATAAAAGGGCATCAGCCACCAGAAACATTCATTGTAACGTATAAAATTGGATTCCGTCGCGAACTGGGTCTTCATTGACCTACTCCTACGCTTGGATGCAACATGTTATAAAAGGGCACTATACATTAGAGAATTTTTTTCTTCTGAAGTTTCCCTATGTCTCTGATGGCTCCTGGCCCAAGTTTCCCCTGGTACAAAACACTGAGCCACTCATGACTCTACCACCATTCATCAGAGCAAGGACGGCTGGCCAGCCAGATGGGACACAGAGGAGTGATGCAACACAACACTTCTATTGGCCAACTGCTCACAAATTGTCATTCTCTCCTTCCTTCTACATCCAGTTCCGACCTCTCCTCCCCCATCACTCTTGCTCCCTAGTAGTGAAAAACTATTATCTGAACTCGAGCCTCAATCCAACAGTTCAGAGCTAACGCGGGTCAAAACTCAACAGGAAAGTTTTAACTCAGAAGCTTTTACCCAAAGTGGGTGGGACAAAGGAACTCGCCCACCCCTTTCTGATGTAGCCATGTCCCCTTTGGAGCATGATGGTGCCATGGTGCTCTGAAGAGGGTGGAGCAATGGAACTCCACCCCTACCCCTTTCTTACAGGGTCATGTCCCCTTTGAGATATGGATATCATAACATCACAACAATCTGCAGGGAAAGAGCCAAGCACCCCTCCTTTTTTTTCGACATGGTCCCACCCCCCTGAAAAACATTCTAGTGGTGCGGTGCCCCTGGATAACCCTGGGAAACGGAAGCTACATCCAAAGCCCAGAGAGGATACATGAAAACTTGGGAGACTCCCTGTCAACTCTAGGTGAGACAATCCAGACCTCATCAGGAGGTGTGTTCCTCTTATAGCCTGCTTGCTCCTCTTTGGGGCTTTCATCCCGTTACTCCTAGCTATATCCTATTATAACAGCTTAACTAATTCCTCTCCCTTTTTCAAGTGTACACCCTTCAAATACAAAGACAAATATCACATCCCTCCTGCCCCCTTGATACATCACTGAGCCACACTTATTTATTGCTTTTAAACCTTTCTTCCTAGATCAGTCCCTCCAGCTGTTTAATAGTTTTTTACTGCTCTCCCCTGAACTCCCTCCAATTGATCAGCACCTTTCAGCTGTATAGCAGCCTGGAATGAAGACAGTATTCTAGCTGTGCTCTCTCCAGAAGCACATATGTAGACACACACTGTTACCTCCTCCATTAAGTGCTTTTGCATAGGCAGCCCAAAATCTCATTAGTTTTTCCCAGCTAACACTGTATCCAATTTGCTGCCTGCTATCATTTTTGCATCTCTCTCAGCATTACTGCTTTTCAAAGTCTCTCCTTCCCTCATTAAGCATCTTCATGCCATACCATCAGCTGGTGTAAACCAGCTTTAGCTATACAGACTGACACCTGATGAGGATATGGCCCTATGTTCTAAATTTTTCTCATCCAGAGGAACTATCCTGATTTTTCCCAGGTTGAATTTTAGTTTATTGCCTGCCTATATTTTCTATCCTCTCATTTCTCTTGGATCGTTTTTTTTCTCTCTTCACACTACCCTGTGTTGTTTTTGCATGCAATTAGCCCCCTTCTACTAGAAAAAACAATGCTAAACAAGATGGGGTAAATACCAGCCCCTAGGGTGGCTACTGACACATCGGCAGAAAAGAAGACAAATATTTGCATGCAATTTACATATGCTAATTTTATACTGATTTATGCAAGTTTGTGGGGAAGCAGGCAGGGCCAGAAGTGGGCAGAGCCAACCCAATGGTAGGCGGAGCCAACCAAATGGTTACGCCAGTGGTGTGGCTTAAACCCAGCAGCAAGGAGTTCCTAGAGTTAACATTGGAGGGAGATTACATTAGTTAATCCTGTGAACTCCTTGCTGCTATGTGAAGCCCTGCCACTGGGGGATAGAGAGTCCTCTTACTAAGGTCCCATCCAATGTCTTTCTCCCACTAGTCCCATTTCTCCCTAGCAGTGTAAAAAAAATAGAGCTCAGGTTCACTGTGAGGAGAAACTGATGTTTAAGTGTCTCATCAAGCCGGTAATAACTACCAGTGATTCTCTATCATTTCAACCAACTTTCATTTTTCTATTTGTCTTTTGTTTTTTGTTTCCTTTTTTATGGGGAATGACACCAAAGTCAACCTCAGAAACCTTTGAACAACAGTGCACATAAGAACATTGGGGATAACACACCCAGGTCACCCTGTAAACCCTTTGAACAAGTTTGCACACAGTATTGGGGGTAACACACCCACATCATTCTGAGAAGCCGTTGAACAACATTGCACATAAGAACACGGGGGGTAACACACCCAAGTTACCCTGAAAAACCTTTGAACAAGTTTGCACATAAAAACATTGGGGGTAAGGTAACACCCACGTCAACCTTAGAAACCTTTGAGCAATATTGTACATCTAATGCCAAGTCTGCAAGAGGAAGGAGAAAAGGTGCAGAGAGGACCTGAGCTCCCTGGGCTGGTTGGCTAGCTGGCCAAGTTTCTGGAAGGGTGAATGCTTTCCAAAAGGATCAAAGCAAAATAAACTATCTAGGCACTAAACTGTGTTTGCTCCAGTGTGAACCAGATATCTGAGGGGAGGGCAAAGATACAGAAATGCTTTTAAAAGCCTCCTGGCTGGCTAGGGAGATGTGATGCACACTGCAGCTGGGCAACTTCAGGCTGGGGACCAGAGCTCAGCAGCTGGGGGAACGACTGGGCAATGGGCACTGCTTTAGAGGGGGAATCCTTCCTTCCTGGATTTAATTAATTACATAGCTCCCTGTCCCGGACAGCACAAGCTGTCAGAAATACAGATTCTCACACCCAAGCCTCTCACACACGCACTCACAGATTCTCTCTCCCACACAGACTCTTCCCCATCACACACACACACAAACTCTCTCTCTCTCTCTCTCACACACACACACAGACAGATTCTCTCTCCCACACAAACTCTCTCTCTCTCACACACACACACACACAGAATGTGACTCTCTCTGTCACACACACACACACACACACAGATTCTCACACACTGATTCTCTCTCAAACACACTGCCAACTCAACCACCAGTGGTTGTGTTTGGGGCTCTGCGGGGACAGAGTGGGGGCCCTGCTCCCTGCCCTGGTGGTGGAAATGGAAGCCACTGGCTTCCATTTATATAGTGCTTGCACTATATAAATAACGATAACAACAAGAACAAATAGGGGGAGAGCCCCAACTTAATGAATCAGCTTCCAGGGTAAGGGATGCAACAGGTCAGGTTCCAGGTACATTGCTTGCACTATGAAGTTAGGGCTAGCACAAGTCCCACTAAAGTGAATAGGAATTGTTCCAGCACTAAGGCCTAATTCTGGTATCAAACTTGAGAATTGTACTGCCTGGGAGCATTTGACAAAACTTTCAAATAGTGAGATATTAGAAATTTGAATTTCTAATTGGGGTATTTGAATTTTTCTCATAATTACACACTCACGAGCATGCCCTTTATGCGATATTTTAGTTCACTTATAACATTATAAATATTTCAACTTTGAGGTAATTAACTTGATTAATAATGCAATCAGTGGGTATAGTTTAAGAAGCTATATAGTTCATGAAAATGTGACATTATAATGCATTTATGATTCATTCCCAGATTAAAATATTTAATAAAAGTACCATCCTTTTACAAAAACATGGAGAGAGAGAGAGAATACATTTTCCCACATATATACACATGCACAAACATCCCATATAAATAAAATCGACTTTACTTGATTGAAAGAAGCTGTATTTCATGCAATTATGGACTAGAAGGAAAGAAATTGGGAATGGCAAAATCTCCTGTATGGTTTGTTTATGATTTGAGCTGCCCAAAGCCTTTGGGAAAGGGTGGCGCATATACATTTAAATAAATAAATAAAAGATGGCCAGGCAGGGGCACCAAGTAAAAAAAAATACAAGAAATGTTGTCATTCCCAATTACTTTCCTTCAAGTCCATAATTGCATTAATACAGCTTCTTTCAATCAAGTAAAGTTGATTTTATTTATATATGGGATGCTTGTGCATGCGTATATATGTGCAAGTGCCCCAAAGGCTTAGGGTGGCTCAAATCATAAACAAACCATATGCATGTGTATATACAAAAAAAACTTTAAAAAAAATCCAACATGAAATCACTATTATGTCTGCCCTATCCTTTACCCTCTTCTGACTCTGCCCCCTCCCCAGTCTCCACAAACAAGTCTGTCTGTTGCTACCATCCAGAAAAACTGAGCTGGGAAGATTGCCTTTTTGGGAACAGCACAGTTAAAATATTTAAACCTTTATTTAACAGCAATTCTTAGCTACTGTTATTTAATCTTGCTACCTGTCCCTGCTCATTAATCACTGGATTAAGCAGCAACAGAAAGAATCCACTGCATGCTCTTTTTAACCCCACCCCCAGCTGACTGAGACTCACTCACGGTGAAAGAATTAGATTAAATTCAGTCCAGGCGGCTGACGGGGAGAGACTGAGAGACAGAATAGCGTCTCTCATCTGTTGCTCAGCTCTACTCGTCGAACCAGGCAGCAGGAGGCAGGCCACGGCAGGGACAGAGAGTCCGGAGCAGTGAACTCAACCTGCTTCTAGTTCACGCGCTCCTGCAACTGGCTGCGTGGCGGTGGTGCTACTGTGAATGCGTGAGCTGCGTGCACCAAAAAAGCCTGCCAGCAGGCCGCAGCTGTGTTCTCTGCATTTCCCCTCTGGGCGGAAGTGCAGAGAGTGCAGCTGCGGGCAGCCAACATGGCCAGACAATGAGAGACTCGGATGGAAGGGGAAATCCGGATGCTTCAATGGTCCAGTTCCCCTTCCATTCCGGACAGCTGGGAGTGGTCCTGAAAATTGGGCAGTCCGGGATAATTCTGGACCCCTGACCACCGTACCAGCCCCCATGGCTCCTCTCTGGTACCATCACCACTTACCATGGTTTGTCTTGGGCTTTCTGCTAGTTTTCACTCCAAGTGGCTGTGTTCATTTCCAAACCAATGGGAATTATGTGGTCAAGCACATTTCACAAGACACTAGGTCAGATTCTCCACTGGGCTTTACATCAGTTCTATAAGGTGATTCCAAAGGTGGAACCCTTATCTCATGCCTGAGGAACTGTAAAGCCATGCTCTGACAGGTGTGGAGACCCTATGACCTGTGGGCCAAATCCAGACATGTTATTGGATCAGGCCCATGGACCCAGCCCCAGCTTTCAAGGGCCAAACGAGAGAGCTCAGGGGAAGCAAGCAGAGATGAGGGCATGCACTGAAGGACAGGGGAGGGATCCATGATCTACATACATGATCTGGACCCTCTTGTTCCTTCCCTCATTCTGAGCACATTATTAAACAAGCATGTCCCATCTCCAATTCCTATCCAGCCCATGCAGTTTGTACTAATTTTCATAGTGTCCCACAGGAGGGAAAAGGTTCCCCATTCCTGATCTAACACAATTAGACTTCATTGTAAAAGTCAGGAGACTTCATTTTGTTGTGAAGGGGGGTGGGGAAGGCAGGCAGGGAGGGAGCCCCCAACAACAGGGTCTGCCCAGTGCATGGGGACAGGAAGCCTTCTACCCTCAGTTCTACCTGCATCCAAGGGGCAAAGAGCCCCCCAGCAACAAGGCCCCCAGCTTTGCAAACATGGCCTCTGCAGCAACTCTAACCCAGCCTGGGGAACCAGCGGTTATGAAGAGAGCATGGTTCTCCAGCAGCCTCAGACCAAAATTTCATAGGAGACCAACCTTGTCCCCTCTTTCAGTAGACTGAAATTTTCATCAAAGCTTTGTTTCTTCCCCAAATGTCTGTGCAACTCTCAAGTTTCAACAGCTGAACCAAACTAACTTCAGTGAATCTCTATTACATCAGAATGTAATAATGCCATACTGAATCAGACCAATGGTCCATTATTGGTGTAAAACTGGGGTATTTCAGTGCAAAAATCAGACCTGCTCTATTAAATGCTTTGCCAATATCTTATGACATGCAGTCACATTGCAATGCAGATGCCAACTCCTTTGTCCCCATTCAGCCTGCAAAGCAAGGGGATATATCACTTCTTATGAGCATCTTTTGTAGGCCGTTTGGAGAACTGAGGGAAACAGCTGCAGAAAGCAGTTTGGTCTGTCTACCAGCCTCAGACTAATCTATCAGCCAGAGAGGTGGCTGGATGGGTTGGAAGGTGAGATGACATAAGAAATAGAGGAGAAGACTAATTGCAGTACCACCACCAGCCAGCCACACCCTCCAATTCCACTTCTGGCCTAGAAACAGATAAAGAAGAAAGTTTTTTTTAGTACTATAAGCAGTAATAAAAAATGCTTATTCAACTATTCATTTTAAAACCCTCCTCCATTGTCTCTGGTCCCATTCACTTGAGCTGTGTAAGAAATTTGATCTGCAGTAGACTGAAAAGAGCACCCAGATTCTGACATGCATTGATGCTTGTGGTAGAGAGCTTCAGCCATTCAGCAGTGACTAGGATGCCTGTCTAGCTTGCCCATGATGGCATGTCTGCAACTGCCCTAGGAAACACACACAACCTCTCCTGAAAAAAAGAAACATCTGGAGACTCACACCCAAGCCAGTAGAGTGGATTAGCTGACTCAGCAATAAAGAGGCAGGCTTTCCTTAAGGAAGATTTCCCTCCTCAGTTCTTGAGATTTTAGATTGGATTCGGTTACACAAACATTACACAGGCTTCACACTGCTAGAAGACAAAAGAGACCCATCCCTCCCTCCCAGCTGCACACACAGCCCATAATATAATCCACTTCTCTAACTGGGGAAGGATTACTCCTTTCTCTGGGGTCCTTCTCTCCCTGAGAGCTACACCTACAGGCCCCCACTCTTTAGGGTTGGATGTGCTGGACTTGGCACAGGACTCAAGGCAGGCATAAAGGTAGCCTTATATCATCTTATGCCCCATCCCCCTCAACCAGGGAGCCACCAGAGACCCCTTTGGTTCATGTCATAAGTAGAGGTAAAGCAGCTGTGAGACTGGTCCAAATTACCCCTAGCAGTAGTGCTCTCTGAAGGTCAATTCACTAGTTCCCAAAAGCATAGCAGTACGGCATACCAAAACGAGATGCAAACTAGACGACAATTCCAGTCTCTAGCAAAGGTTTAGGATGGATGTCTTTCAGGATGTACAAATAATCCTAGTGAAATTGTGTGTGCGCACACATGTGAAGGAAAGAGAAACTGTAACATAGGGGCCACCAGAGTATAACAAACTGGCTGAAAGGAAGAGTGAGAGCACGTTGAGCCACCAGAAAGAGTACTTCCCACAAGCACACCCACGCACCCAGCCAGTTCTCCCAAATGCATTCCTCTGCAGCCCTCTGGAATCCTGAGGGCAGCAAAAGGGAATTGTTCATAACTTTTAATCTCAGATCTTCTAATTGTGCTACCTATTTCCATGCCCATCACCCCTTTTGTTTTCAATCAAGTCCATACTTGAATACCCTAGAATGTAAGGAAATAGGAACTGATGCTTCATTTTACAAATGATCCTGCAGGTCACAGAGTAACGTGTGAGCGCACATGTGTGTGAGCACACACACACAGTTGGGGGAAGTGAAGTGGCCGAGTGGGGACTGGACCTTTTGGGAAGCAGGTGTACCCCCTGCTGAAGAAGCCATCCTTGGATGTGGACGCACTCGCCAGTTACCGACCCGTCTCTAATCTTCCGTTTTTAGGGAAGGTTATTGAACGGGCTGTGGCACTGCAGCTTCAGGCACATTTGGATAGCATCGGTTTCCTTGACCCTTTTCAGTCTGGGTTCCGCCCCGGCTATGGTACCGAGACGGTGTTGGTGGCCTTGTTGGACGATCTCCGCCGGGAGATGGATGCAGGATGTTCAACATTTCTGATCTTGCTAGATCTCTTGGCTGCGTTTGACACCATGGACCATAGGCTGCTGCTGAGACGACTG
>QEPC01014514.1:4999557-5021391 GCA_003113815.1 Sphenodon punctatus
CCCCCCCTCCCCTCACAGGGAACCCAGGAGCCCTGGCTCCTAGCCCTCCTTTGCCCCGTGTGCCTGTACTCGCCCCCCATGTAGCCCCCGCTCCCTTTGTGTGCCCGCACTCCCCCCACCCCCACCCCAGGCCCTGCAATTTACTTACCAACCATGGTGGGGCCGGGTCCTGATCTCTCATCCTCAGCACTGCCGCCTGCATCCAGGGGGGACTTGTGGAGGTTCTTAGCCTCCCCGTGTCCCTTCCTCCTTCTCTGCTGGAATCCAGCAGGGAGGGAGGAAGGGACTTGGGGAGGCTAAGAGCTGCATGCGCATCAGCAGCTCCCAGCCCCCTGCACAGGCTGGGACCCAGCCTGTGCAGGGGGCTGGGAGATGCTGATGCACACGCAGCTCTTAGTTCATACCAGGGGCACCTCTATTGGGCGCCCCCATATGAACTTTCCCCCCTGCCCAGTCCCTGCAATGCAAGAGTGCCCCCTGCGGCACTCTTGCATTGCAGGGTCCCTTTATGCGGAATGGATGGCTCTTCTAGCCGCCCACTCCGCATAAAGGGAGAATGCCTCCCTTTTGACCCTGAAGGCTTCCTTAGGAAGCCTTCAGGGGGATAGGGGTGAGTCACTGGTTGTGAGCGCACGCGCGCACACAACTGGTGAGAATGTGCAGAGCCTCGAAGAACCTTGTTGTAGAGAGGCAGAAACCTTCAGAAGGTCTCTGCCTCTCTAAATAAGGTTCTTTGAGGTGGCTCCACACATTCAGCATGATGCTGATGCGGCCGTTTTTTTGTTGTTGTTTTTTAAGCTGCCGCCTGCCGGGGGAGTCCTGGGGGGCCAGGAGGGGCATTGTCCCTGTCATCCTAGAGGGCCCACCGCCCCTGCTCTTATCCCATGACTCTCCGCTGAAGAGTCGCTCATGAGGTACCTTATCAAAACGCCTTCTGAAAGTCCAGATATACAGTATCAACTGGCTCACCCTTATCCATGTGCTTATTTAAACCCTCAAGAAATTCCAATAGATTAGTGAGGCATGACTTCCATTTCCTAAATCCATGTTAACTCTTCCCCATTAAGCCATTTTATCAATATGCTCAGTAATTCTGTTCTTAACCATTTCCACCAGTTTGCCCAGCACTGATGTCAGGCTCACCAGTCTGTAGTTTCCAGGATCACCACTGGAGCCCTTTTAAAATATTGGTGTTACATTTGCTACCCTACAATCCTCTGGTACAGTGACAGATTTTAGTGATAGGTTACAAATTACAAATAGCAGGTCTGCAATTTCATATTTGTGTTCCTTTAGAACTCTGGGATGAATATCATCTTGCCCTGGTGATTTGTTACTATTTATTTTGTCAATTTGCTCTAGAACCTCCTCCGGTGTCATGCTTATTTGTGACAGTTCTTCCAATTCTTTAGCTACAAAGACTAGTAGTGCTGCTGCAGCAGCAACTGGGACACCTATGGGACTGTGAGATAAAGCTGTTTGTTTACCAACAACTCCTCCCTGTGTGAGTGATCAGAAGGTTGTTGCCTGGTAAAGAAGGTTCTTCGAGTTGGTTCCAAGCATTCTCACAACTGGGTTGTGCATGGTATGCTCGCCATATTCAAATAATAGACCACATGATGGTCTCAAGCTCCTCTACTATAAAAAGCACTCTCCCCCTCAGAATGACAGTTCCTTCTAATCCTTTATAGGAATATAAGAAAAAAATTCCATGTGGGGCTGGAAGGGTGGGTGTTGTGAGAATGTTAGGAGCCATCTTAAAGAACCTTGTTTACAAGGCAGCAACTTTCTCTTCTTCAAGTGGCTCCTCACAGGTCCCTTTTACATGGCTCTACTGGGTTGGGGGGTCCGTGGGCGCACCGCTACATGGGTGGGGCGTGCACACATCCCCACTCACCCCCCACTTATCCACACCCATTGAGCAACCGCTGCTTTCCCCAGTTGCTCTGTGCGTGGGGATGCGTGTTAGGTGGGCGCGCACGCACACACACACACCCATTCACCACGGGCACACATTCCACGTCATTCACACGGGGCTCCACCACCCATGAAAATGCAGCGTGGGGGCAGGGCTTGGCTTGGGGGCAGGGCTTGGGGACAGCAGCTTGAGAAGGGCCTAGGGGCACAAAATTCCTAACTCTGGCCCTGCAAGCAGCTCTACCACTGTTACCCCTTGTCTGTCTCCTCTGCCAAAACTCTCATCCACGCCCTAGTCATCTCACGCCTCGAATATTGTAACCTCCTCCTTGCTGGCCTTCCCCACTCCCACCTTTCTTCCCTTATAGACTCTGTTCAAAACTCTGCCACCAGGATCATCCACCTAGCCCGTCGCTTTGACTACATGGAGCCTCTCCTCTCTCCACTGGCTCCCTCTTCCCGAGCGTATTCTGCACAAGCTCCTCGTCTTCACCTACAAAGCCCTTCACAACCTCGCTCCACCCTACCTCTCTGCCCTGATCTCCCTCCGAACCCCTGTTCGAGCCCTTCGCTCCTCTTCCATCCCCTCCCTCATCCTCCCACACCTCCCCTGCTCCCCCAACTGCCTTCGTCCCTTCTCCCTCGCTGCCCCGCATGGCTGGAACTCCCTCCCTGCCCTCGTCCGCCTGGCCCCCACCCTCCACACCTTCACGTCCCTCCTCAAAACCCACCTCTTCTGCTCCGCCCTTCCTAACTCCTGCTAATCATCCCCACCCAGGATTATCCCCCACCGGTTATCTGCAAACTCCCAATTCTCTGTAACCAAGCCAAGAACGGGTACCTGAGCTCTCGCATCCTCATGAATGTTGCATCTCTTGTCTCTCCCTCTGTTCCCCCTTCCCTGTCTCTAGATTGTAAGCTCTCGGGCAGGGACCGTGTCTATCTTACACTTTGTAAAGTGCCAGGTACATCACTGGTAATATAAATGTTAATAATAATAATAATAATAATAATAATAATAATCTCTGCCTCAAGGGGATTATAATCTAGGTAGACCAGCCTGGAAGAGGGAAACATAGGGAGAGACAGGGAGACATTCACAAAGCTGAAAAGTCACAAGTGCACGTGCTTAGGGCAGAAGGAGACCCAGAATGAAAGGACAATAGAGAACATCAGTGAGCAGTCTGTGGGGATAAGGAGCTAGGGAATGTTTGACATTCAGGAGAGATTTGAGGGTTGGGAGGGAGTGGAACAAATATGTAGCATAGTACACACTAGCAATTTGAAGTCAATGAGACTACTGCCCACGCTAACTGCTAGTGCACACTGTTTCCATAGTATCACACCCTGTGTCCCAATCCACCTTAGTATACAGACAAATAAAAGCTTGGTGTTGGTAAACAACTCCACAGCAAAAGGATGTTGTAGGGAAGTGTGGAGGCACAGGCAGATGTGATTTGTGTAAGTTTATGAATACCAGAAACCTGTTTATGTATCATCTATAACACATATTACTGTAATTCCAAAACACACACATGTAATCCAGTCATGGAAAATAGTATGCAGAGGCTACCTGATGAAACTTTGCCAGACACATCCCAAGAAGAAGGGAAAAGCAAACAAAGAATGGAATTAATGAAGGAGCTGAGAAAAGTAAAGCTGAGATTGGATTAATAATACTGCAAATGCTTCGAATATCATCTGCTCTGAGAAGGCCTAGCGCTGAATTGACAGGAGCCATGAAAGGACTCTGCACAGAATTGGACTTGGGGGTGAGCTTTTGAGAAAGCAACAGCGGCGGCCCTAGGCTGAGGGCACCTGGGGCAGTGCCCTGCGCTCACTAGCACTACTGTCAGTGGCACCGGGGACGGGGGAGAGCGGGGGCAGGGCACAGCGCTCTGACTGAGCACTCTCTGCCTCTGTCTCTGCCGGCGCGCAGTGTGGCGCTCCCATGTCAATTTCAGGCTGCCGGCAGAGGGTGCTCAGTCAGTGAACGCTAGCCTCTGCCTGCCCTTCTGGGACTCCAGACTCTGGAGTCTCACACCGCTTTCTAACGAGGAGCGCTGAAGTGCCTCCTGAGCGTCACGTTCAAAGACAAGCCGCCGGAAGTGACGCGCTCCCCATTGCCGCTGGTGGCGGGAGACACGGGGCTTTTGAGCAGCGCGTTCTGAAGACTTGAATTTTCTGGCTTTCAGAATGCACCGCTCGAAAGCCCCGTATCTCCCGCTGCCGCCGACAATGGGGAACACGTCTGGCGGCTTTGCTTAAACGCGGCGTTCAGGAGGCGCTTCAGCACCGCTCGTTAAAAAGCGACCTCAGAAGGGACAAACTTAGCCTGAATGCGAGCCAGGCGGCTCAGCGTTCAGACCAAGTGCGCGGCTAGGGAAATGAAATTTCCCTGATTTGCAGCTTTGCATTGAGCCCTATGGGTTCAATGCAAAGCTTCAGTTGGGCATTCAGTGGAGGCACTTGGCGGCGGGAGGTGCTGCAGGCGCATGCTTGAACTGAGTTGAGCATGCGCTCCGCAGCACATCTTGCCACCGAGCACCTCCATTGAACAATGAACTGCCTGCGGACCGTGCCAGCAGCCAGTTCCCAGGAGGGACCCCGGCAACAATGGTAATTAAACGTGTGTGGGGCGGGGGGTGGGTGGGTCGAGGAGCAGAGGCTAGGGGGCTGGGATGAAAAGGGGTGTGTGTGTGTGCGCGTGAGACTGGGGAATGAGGGGGAAGGTGGGTGTGCGCACTCACCCTCCCCCCCATTTCCCTGTCTCGCACACCCTCCCCCCCTTCCATGATCCCAGGCCCCCAGTCTGGGAGACACTGGGGAAGGGGGGGTGAGCGGCAACCCTCCCCCCCCTTCCATGATCCCAGGCCCCCAGCCTGGGAGACACTGGGGAAGGGGGGGTGAGGGGAGTGGGGGCTAGTGGGTTAGAGCAGAGAGGGCTGGGAGCCAGGACTCCTGGGTTCTCGGGGAGGGGAAGTGGGGGTTGCTAGTGGGTTAGAGCACGGGCTCAGGGAGCCAGGACTCCTGGGTTCTTGGGGAGGGGAGTGGGGGCTAGTGGGTTAGTGCAGGGGGGACTGCGTGTGGTAAAATGGAAGTTTGGAAATCCTGAGAGAGATGTCACTGCAAGCCTTACGATTTCAGTTGTGTTCAAAATGCTGGAAATGGGATGTGCGTGGTAAAATTGATGGGTCCCTGTGTTTTGGGTTTACAAATTATTTATTTTAAGCTTGATGTGCATATAGACTGTGTTTTCTTCCATCTGATGTTAACCCTTGGAACCCCTTGCTGCTGGGTTTTGCGCCAGTGTTTTGCCAGTGTTTGGGGTTTATAAATTATTTATTTTAAGCTTGATGTGCATGTAGACTGTGTTTTCTTGCATCCAATGTTAACCCTGGGAACTCCTTGCTGCTGGGTTTTGCCATTTTGCGCCAGTGTTATGGGTGTTGCCCTGTGTTTGGGGTTTATAAATTATTTATTTTAAGTTTGATGTGCATGTAGACTGTGTTTTCTTCCATCCGATGTTAACCCTGGGAACTCCTTGCTGCTGGGTTATGCCATGCCACTGGCCTACCGTCCCCCTGGTTCCACCCCTCGGCCTGTCAGTCTTACTGCCCCAGTGCCCCTCCAACGGCAAAACCCGCCAGCCGCCCCGGAACGGAACTATTTAGTTGAATGTAACCTGCATTTTAACCCTTTGTATGAGATTGCAATTCTATGCCTCTCTAAACCATTTATTTACTTTTGATTTATAGCCCAACTTATTCTCCTTTTATAAAACTCTCTTTTAAAACTGGGGTATGTACACATAATTGCTGAGAAAGATACAGAATTCTGAAGTGAGGTGAGCCTACTCAAATCAATGTTCTACGGTCTGGGAACACACCAACTTACAGATGCCAAAGGCTTTCCACTGGTGAATCTGGCTTTGTTCATTTGGCCCAACAGACGATTGCAAGAGCGGACTGCAGAATCCTTCGTTATAAGAGAAGTAGCCTGTAAAGATTATACGTGGGGAAACTAAGGCTGTTTTCAGATGAACGCGGCGGCACCCGCGCTTGTTTTTCAAAAGAGCCGGCAGTCCGTTCCACGCGTGACGCTGCCGCCGAAAAAGTGCATGCGCGGGCGATGCGCATCCATTTCCGGCCGTGAACTGACTGGGTCAGCAATCGAGGCTTTTCAGCGGCAGCGTCACGCGTGGAACGGACTTCTGGCTCTTTTGAAAACAAGCACGGGCGCCGCCGCACTTGTCTAAAAACGGCCCGAGTCATGGCTGTATTTCAAGGTGAAGGCTTTTCAGCTAGAATTAACCCCAAGTCCCAGCTACTGGAGGTAGACTAGTTACATTCGTTCAAATGACTTCACTCTATAGACTAACCCAGTCACTAATATTCCCCTTAGCCTACAGAGACGGTAATCCTTGTTAGTCTGAAGTCAGACAGAAGAGGAGGTAGGGTGGCACCTAGGAGAATAGCTGGGGAAGAAAGACATGCTAATGCCTTAGCCTGCAATCCTCAAACCACTTTCTCTGATGTATGCCCCTTTTACACGCGGCGCACCCACGCAGGAATCTGCGGCATGCGTGTATGAGTCCCGTGTGCACAGCAGCAGCAACGGCAACGGCAGTGGGTGGGTGTGCATGCAAGCTCACGTGAAACACACATGCCCACCCACCTCCACCCAACACCCACGCACGGAGCAACCAACGACAACGCTGGTTGCTCCGTGTGTGGGGATGCATGGGGGATGGGTGTGCACCTGTGTACATTCCCCCCCCCCCCGCACCAGTGCACACACTGCCCCACCCCCACGGCCCATTTAAAAAGGGCCATAGTCTCACTGAAATCAAATGGCAGTACTGTGAAGTAACAGGAGGAATTACAGCACTATTCCTCAGGTTCAGAAAGAGTGTTATATGTTTTCTGAAAGTTGCCTTCCTGGCCAATTCTATTTCTAAGTCCCCAAGAGCCACACAGGTGGGCAAAGGTCACAAAATTTGGGTCCAGATTGAATTCCAAAGTTTTGTTTGAGATAAGGGCGGGATTTGATGGAAAAACACTGGACTGGGGCTCTGAAAATGTGGGTTCAAGTTCCATCTCTGCCACAGGGTGAAATGTTTTCTCCTAAAATAGCATCAAGCCACACCATGGTGTGATACCAGCTGAGTGCTGACAAGTGGGCCAAGACAAGAGATGCTGCTGCTGTTGCTATTCAGGAGTTAAGCAGGAGAGATGGACTGTCAGCATTTGTTAACTGGAAATGTATTTATGAACAAATTTCACTTGCCTGCTCACAGTGAGCACGCAAATCTGACTTTGCCTTCACAAATCTTCCAGGCCAGAAGAAAAAGCATACATGAGTGTGTCAGTCAGTGCCTTTCCCCCTTTGCCTGCCCTGAGCCGGAAGGTTAACACCTCTGTAATCAGCTTAATTCCTCAAACAACAGCTGTGTTTGTTCTATCATTTATAAGGAAGAATAATGATAAAGGATTGTTTTTCTGCAAATTAAAAAGACCCAAGTGTTTCCTCTCCTCCTGTTTTCCAATTTGCCCTCTGAATAAATATGTACCAGCTTTAGCAGCATTGGATTATTGCTATTGGAATCACACTAATCTTTGCAGACTCCATAACAATTATAATCTCTTATTTGAAAATGACTTGAGGGAAGGGGTCCATAAATCCCATTGAAACTGAATTCTTTCCAGCATTATCCACCATTCAAATGGATATAGGTTGAATAATTGGGCCTGATTAATTAAAAGCTGCAGGGCACCAGAGGGTGAGACTATATAGGGTTTCACCTTTTTATTTAAAGCCAGGCTTTCATGTTGGCTTTTTAAAACAACACAAAAGCCCCAACTCCTTGCTTCTTTCACTCTAGAAGGGATACCAAACTGGGATGATTGTTACTCTGGGACTGCCACCTTCCTCTGTCCTGTGGGACAAAAGGAAAGCATTCCATGTTATCATCCTGAGATAATGCAATGCTACAATATAAAAATCCATACCAAAATAACTCAAGGAATGTTTTTGTCATCTGAGAAAGTAGCAGTAAATAAACATTTCATCATGCATATTTATTTATGATGGGGACTTCATGACTCTCAAACACATAGGATCCAAGGGCCACACAATCACACAGCCATTTTACCTGCAACATTCCAGTGATGTCTGCAGATGTGCCAAAAATGAACCCATGCTTCTTGAGACCCCATCCCTAACAATTAGGCCCCTGAATGTATGGTGCAAATCTCTTTCTCTAAGGGCTTAGAGTTTTACAGAAACAAGAGGGAGTGTGGGAGGACTCTGATAATGCCTAGAGTTGACAGTACCAAGCAGAGTTAGAGAGATACCATAAGTAGATACCAAGCAGATCTGTGGAGCCATGGAAGAAGTTAAAATGCAAAGTTAAACCCATCAGCACTATCAAGTTGTGTTTCTCTACATGGAAGGCTCACCCACACAGAATCCCTGCCAGGCCAGGCAAAATGTTGGGAATTCCTCTGAGCTACGTAGAATAGGAATCGTTGTGCTGGTATAGTAGGGTGCCAGCTATCCTCGTCAACTCGATTTGAAATTCCATAGTGAAGTGAAGCTGCCCCCCTGCTTGGAAGAAAAAGCTCATTCTCTTTCTAAGAGCTTCCCTGTTCCCTCCCTCTCTTTTTGTCTTTATTCTATCAATCTTCAGAAACTGAACCTTTCCGTAAAAGTCAGCCAGAAGTAACAGCTGGCTTTTCATAGTGAAGCAAGAACAGCATTCAGAAACATTATTGCCTCTTAGTTTTACAATCCGCACAGAAAAGGATCCTTGCCAAAAAATAGCTGATACTTTAGCTACGCTATCAGTTAGAATAGCAGGGGCATCCCACTCCTTGCACTAGCCAGTTTTTACTTCTACAGTAGCCACATGACAGCAGGGGCAGCATGTAGCTCTGAGCACACAATTGCACTAGGGAGGAATAAACAAAATGAGAACTAGAATAATAGGGGAGGTTTAGGATGCCAGGGCTAACTATATTATTGAAGGAAAGGTTTTCAAACGTATGCCACTCATTCAAAGCTGGTCCCTCCCCTCCCTCCCAAACTTCCCATTCTCTGCCCTTCCCACTGGTGGTCCCTGCCAAAATAGTGCCAGACCCATGTCCCCCACCAAACCCTCTTTCTGCAAGATCTTAGTTATACCAGTGGTTTTCAAAAGGCATAAAAGGTAGCTGGGTGTCTACTAGTGCCCTTTGACATACAACACGAGCATGGGGGCGAACTGCTCTTTTTACCTCTGAATAAAATTTCTCTTATACGGCGGCTGTCCTCCATTTAGGCAAGGAGGGTTCCAGATCAGGTCAGTAGAATAAAGTGTAGGTAAGAAAAGGGTGTGAAAAAAAAATGAAACTAAAGAAGGTAATACCCCAGTCTCCAATAAATGAATTCAGGGCAGCAGAGTAAGTTCAGGGGCAGGGATGAAGGGAGGGCACGTAGTTTGGAAACATTTTATGTGAAACTAGAGCTAATACAACAAAGGACATTTTCAGACATGACACTAATCCCAGTTTAACCACGCTTGAACATTTTAATGCATGTTGCAGGTCTGTATTGGTGCCCTATGCAGCCCTGCAACATGCATAAGAAATGTTCAAGTGTGGTTAAACTGGAAACAGTCAAAATGAACCTATTCTGCCTGCATTCTCAGAGTTTATGTACTCTACAACTAGGGTAGGGAAGCTGGTACATTCTAACAAGCCCTTTAAACCCTCCAAATTATCTAAGATCTCCAAGCAGAAGTTTGAGACCAGACAAGAAAGAGGTGTGTGCGTGCCTTTAAAAAACAAAACAAAAACCAAAAAAAATCAGGCAATAATAAAAAGCCTAGAGTTTTACAGGCACTAAATTTTGTGACAGTTAAAACCGAGAAGTCTTGTAAAACTCCAATAGTCATGTAGCCGAGTGCTCCATGGTACTTACTGAAAAAAGGACTAACTTTTATATGAAAAAGAGAGAGAGGACGTGGTGGCCCCTTTCTCCTGCGGTTTGCTCAAATTGCCCAACACAAGTGGTAAGTGAGTCCTTTGCTGTTTCATGATGCACAGAGAGATGGTTGCAAAACATCTTTATCAAGCCTATAGGCTCATTATGGACCAAATTAGACCAAACTGACAATTACTTACGTGAACTAAAACCCAAGTACAGAACTTATTTTAAAAAGGTACAGTAAAACTTAGGGGACTCACACTAGTATATCTATCTACGTGCCCTGGACGGACTCACAATGGAACACAGTGACCTACAGATGAGAGGGTATTGCCCTCTAAGTCAAATAGAGGCCAAGTTAGTGGTGACCAAAATGGTTACTAATTTATGCCATTCTGTGGCTTATGTGAAATAAATGTGTGGGTGTCAGTTTAGGACAGATGTCCCAAAGTCTCTTTTTTTGTGTGAAGAATGGCAAGTGATGCAGTAACAGAAAATATACACAAGATACTTTTATGCATCCCACCACTACTGTGACCATTTCAATTTTTCACCACCAGGGGAAAGTACATCCATTCAATTCAAAATAATAGAACTGACACAAGCCAAGAGCACTCACTGGATTTCTCAAAGTCGTGGAGATTTCATCAACCGAAATTAATTTTCATACCATGAATGTGGACGGAAATTGGGTAAACTTTGTGAGAAGTGGACAAATTGAGCTCCAGGATAGTCCTTGCAGCAGGTGGCCAACAACAGACTTTTCATGAAGAGAACAGGTATGTAGAGCATGATTCTTGTACATGCAAACATATTATACACAGAAGACAAAGTGAATCATAGTGTATGAGGGGAACTTACACTTTTTCTTTTGAAATATTTAGTCTTGTTTTGACATTGAAGGACCACATCCAAGAATAAACTCACAATCCAATTGTCAGTGGTTAGGTATTCAATCGTGTTTCAACTTGAACAACTCTCATACGGCTCACTTCCAATATTCCTGGGCACCGGAGGCTCCTGTGGATGGGAAGCATTATTGGGCCAAGCTTCTCAAGGAAGCTGATTCAGCCACTCTATAAGACGATAACCACATCAAGACATCACTAAGCATCAGGTTCTCTAGATAAGGTGAATTCAAGGTGATGCCATATTTTAAATCACATTTCCACTTCCTTATACTCTGGGCTAAAGGCCTTTATAAACATCTTAAGACTTGTCAGAAATCTTGCATTAATTCAGTCCCTGTGGTCTGTGGGGGCCACTAGGCCAGGTGTAACAGGCTGGGGTCCTGGGGATACATTTTTTCGGGATCCACCCCATTACTCCTGACTGGACATACCACATTTACTGCTAGAGAATCTCTTCCAGGAGTGCTTTCATTCTCTCCGTTGTGCTGCTAGTGCTGGATCCAGGGAAGTTGGAATAATGGGAAATGGTGGTGTGGGCCCCTCTGAACAGGAATGCTTGATGGACACACACTGACTCACCCACTAGAAAAGGAAATATTTACCGTAATTAAGTTTTTCTGATCAAATAAACATGACCTCTACAGGGGCTGAGGCTCAGTCTGTTTCAGGCACACTGGGCCCATACATTACACATGTTATATCTAGTTTACTCATGGGTTCCATGTATTGAAGACGCACCCCTTGCTGAACTGCTGTAGGCCCCACACATTTGAGGCTCCATAAACACACATTTTACATTAGTGTCTCACACATTCCCATTTTCAAGTTTTTTCCTCCCTCCTCTTCCTCTCCCTCTAATCTGCCCATCTGCATTGATGGAGTCACCATCCATTCTGTTCTCCAAGCCCGTAGCTTGGGCTTCATCTTCGACACGCACCTCCCTTTTAAACCTTACACTGACTCTGTTGCCAAATCCTGCCGATCCGCCCCTTTCTCTCTACCTCCTTGGCCCAAACCCTTGTTCATGCCATGATTATCTCTCGCCTTGATTATTGCAACCTCCTCCTTGATGGACTCCCTCGCTCTCACCTCTCCCCCCTTATCGCAATCCAAAACTCCGCTGCCAAGGTCATTCACTCTGCCTGTCGTTTCAACCATGTGCAGTCTCTCCTCTTCTCTCTTCACTGGCTCCCCCTTCCTGAACGTATCCTGTTTAAACTCATGGTATTCATGTTCAAAACACTCCACGGCCAAGCTCCCCCTTACCTCTCAGACCTAATCTCCCTACGCACTCCTGCACGCGCTCTCCCTCTGTCCCCTCCCTCACTCTCCCTCGTTTCTCCTGCTCACCTAACCGCCTTTGACCCTTCTCCCTCGCTGCCCCCCATGCCTGGAATTCCCTCCCTGACCACATCCGCCTTGCCCCGTCCCTCCGCTCCTTCAAATCTCTTCTCAAGACCCACATTTTCCTCGCCGCCTTTCCCAATGCCTGCTAGTCGTTCCCATATACCCACTGTCCGCCCTCCTCTGAAGACTGCTGCAACCAACCTGATTGTAACCAAGCCAAGCACACATACCTGAGACTTCGCATCCGCTTGAATGTTTGTTTGTCTTCTCCCCTGTTTCTCCCACTGTCCCCCCTCCCTGTCTCCCCCTTCTTGTCTTTTAGATTGTAAGCCACAGGCAGGGACCACATCTATTTCTATGTTCTGTACAGTGCCTGGCACATGGCTTGCGCTATATAAATGTTTATAATAATAATAATAATAATAATAATAATCCATGGACCCCATGTGCTGGGGGCACCTTTGCGGGGCCTCTGCAGTCACGTCTGCACTTGCCTGAATACAGCCCAAGGTTGCACGCAACCACACTCCAAGTTCATGTCAGCGCACCACAACCAACTAAATAGAATTGGGGAAAGGTGTTCACCTTCATACCCCACTCAAGACTTCGACATCTAGCCCCCTGCCCTACCTCTTCTCAGGAATTTCAGGGGGACCTTTCAGGACCTTCAATTCTCCATACCCGCTTCCAACAACTTCTATTCCCCACCTCTGAAGCTCTTCCTTTGGCAGCTCCCCATTTTGTCTGGCTACTTTCTTCATTTTGTATTGATTGTTTCCTGCCAATTAAGGATGTTAGGCTTGCATGGGAATGCACTTGGACCTTGCTTGCCAGGCAGCTGTCTGCAGAAAAGGAGCTAAACCTGTGAAGATTTAACAGCCTGCCATGCCAGGGTGAGGGATATCCAGATGGTGTTTGGAACTGCCTGTGCCAACAGCAAAGCAGGCTTTGGTCTCTGCTGGTGCTGACACTGCAGCCCTGTCTAAGTGGGGGATGGAGAAGGGAGTCGACCAGGACGTGCATTCTCTGACCTTCTCTCCTCCCAGAGAAGGCCATACTGCCATGGGAACCAAATCTGTCCACCTTGCAGAGCCATAGGCTGGGTTATGGCCATCTCCCAAAGCTGCATGATGGTTCAGGAGAAACCAAGGACTCATTTAAAATTTCTATCCTGCCACTCTATGGGCTCAGGGTGAGTTACAACATACAAAATACAAACGTGTATGTGCTTTATTATGTTGTAGCCTGCCCTGAGCCAATGCGATGGGTGGGATAGTTAATACAAATATAAACGTCAATAAAACCATTTCAAAACCCTATCCTCAACTGCCAAATGCTCAGCCAAACAAGAAAGTTTTACATTGCCTCCAGAAAACACCTAGGTTCAGGCTTTGGCAAACCTCCAAGGGAAGGGAGTTCCATAACTGCAGAGTAGCCATAGAGAATGCCTCTTTGTGCACCCTTGCTGTATGAACATGGCACACAGATGATATGTGCAGAACAGCACTCCCAGCTGACCACAGGGGGCTGCGATAGAGCACAGGGAAGGAAATGGGCAGACACTGGTGTGTTGGCCAAAAGGTTTGGGAACCACTGGTTTAGACAAATCTGTGACCCATTTATCAAGTCTTTTGTTCTGGGATGGATACAACCTGGTTTGGATTTCTTTTGGGATGCCTCCTTAAATACCTCAACAATTAAGAATGCCGCAGGAGAGTCTAAAATAAAATAAGTAAAAGCTTTGGAAAACTGCACTACATCCTGCTCCGAGAAATAGCAACTTCTATTAATTGTCCAAAAATGCAGCTTCCTTGTCCTGTAGGATTTCATTGTGGTATAACCTAACTAGTGCTGTGAGTGTACACAGCAATGCACGATGGCTCAACAGTGCCAAAGAAATAAAGCTGATCCCTTCTTCAAACAGCTTACACTCTAAAGAGATGAGCAGATGTATAAGACAGTGCTGGACACAGATTTGCAGGTGCTGCAGATAGTTGCAATGCTTCACAGAACAGGTGGGGTTCCAAAGAAGGGCTTAAGGAGGAGATGGAGGGGTTATGGCAAGCTTTATCTAGGACAGCATATCCAGGTGCCTGTCAGGAGGCAAGAGCTAACAACAGATAATTAGGTAGGAGATGTACCTAAAACTTCCCCTCAAAATTACAATAATTTAAAAACGAGATGACCCTAGAGCAACACCCAGATCCAAGCACCCTGGGGCTTGGGGATCTGGGTATGAACTATGCAGACCAGGATCCAGTCTCTAGCTTAAAATTAATTCCAAACACATAATTTTGGTTGCATCTTGGTGTAGCCTTAAAGTTTTGTCAGGTTATATACCCAGGATGGCTGTTTCGAATTTAAAGGGTACCACCATCCCGTTTACCCTTTTTAGAAAGGTCCAAATCTTGTTCCAAAAACTCTTCACATAGCAACAATCCCATAAGCAGTGTTTTAGGGTGCCCATCTGCCCACAGCCCTTCCAGCTGTCAACGTAATAGCGAGACACTGGAAAACGCAAGGTCATCTATGTAATACCTAGTAAATTGAAGAGTGTTGTAGGTTGGGATATTTTAAGTGATATATAACCACTTTTGTATAATGTGTTAAAGAATTTAATAAAATTAAAAGTTTTTTAAAAATAATAATAATAATAATTTAAAAATTAATTCCATGCAGAGTGAGCCTCTTCCCCTTGGTCTGGCAGCACATGCAGTTGGTTACATTTTAGTTTAAATATATTTGCACTTCACCTTTATTTTGCTGAAATTTTATATGATTTTCCCATCTAAGTAACATTTGGGGGCTGAAGCACAGGATTATTTTGCATGGATAGGGAAAGTACAGCCTGCACATACCGGGCATTTTTACACACACCTTAAAGTTCCAGATTTTTCAATCTTCTGGGTTTACAAGTCCACAAGTTCCGGATGCATTTTTCTCACACACACTATCCTGAGGCATTTCCTAGATGCATTCTTCACACAAACACTGCCCTGAGGCAGCCTAAAGTAGCCGCAGCTATAGACGTGATAGACTGCCATGGAAACCAAGTGACCACAGCTGCCTAGAGTGACCCACCCCATGCCCATCCCCTCCCTCACAGGGGGGACCAGTGACCTCCCTCCTGCCCTCTTTTCCCATTCCCGTATCCACTCTCTCTTATAAACGCCCATCCCACACGCAAGCCTTCAACTCCCCTTTTCCTCCTCATGCCTCTCCAGCACACTTGGGCTGCGATCCATTAATCACTTACTCAGGAGTAGCCCCATTGAAGCCTGCAGGGTTTCAATGGGACTACTCTGAACTAACCCAGTGGTTTGTAGATCACAGCCATAGTGTCCTGTTTTAGGAATTAACTCTGCAACGTGTTTGAGTTTCCGGCTCTCATTGTACCAAGCATGACTCTGCCTCTTCAGCATGTCGGTTGCTCAGTGTACTTGGCATAAACAATTGGCACTGTCAAGGTTTCACAGTAGGGCAGCTTGTTACTGCTCATCAAATACCAGCAGCTTCCACTGTGAGCAGCAGAAACTAGGAGAAGTGTGTCTCATCTCCTCCAGTTCCTGCATGTGATTGTATCAGCATTTTTTCTGAGATGCAGTTAGTTAGGGCCGTAGTACAAAAGCGTCAATCCACCTTTGAACAGGAGACAGGAACACTCCCCCCAACCGCCAATAAGAGAAGTGCTCTTTAGAGATTCAAATATACACGGTGTCACCCACCACCCCTTTTTGGAATGCAGACAGTAATAAGTCTGTCATCTGTTTGGCAGGAAACAGCCCTCCCAGAAAAATGCAGTTCATAAATAATGACATGCTGGAGAAGGCCAGGGGTGGGTGGGGAGGGATGGATGATATAGGCTGGACGGCCATCTGTCAGGGATGCTGTAGCAGTGGATTTCCTGCACTGAGCAGGGGGCTGGACTTCATGACCTCTGAGGAACCTTCCAACTCTAAGGCCGCTTTTAGACAAGACAAATTTGCGCATGATTGGTGAAAAACGCGCACGTTTTAATGCTCGTTTAAACGCCTAAACCGTTTTAAATGCGCATTTGCCACGATCGTGTAAAAGCCAAAACCATTTTGAATGTGGTTTTTAAGTAATGCACATTTTTTAAAACCGGTTTTGAGCCCCTTTGGTGATCGTGGGATGCCAAAACCAGTTTAAAAAAATGCACATTATTTAAAAACCATATTCAAAACGGTTTTGGCTTTTACACGATCATGGCAAATGCGCATTTAAAACGGTTTAGGTGTTTAAACGAGCATTAAAACACGTGCATTTTTCACCAATCATGCGCAAATTTGTCTCATCTAAAAGCGGCCTCTGATTCTATGATTCTATATATATACACACACACACACACACACACACACACACACACACACACTTCTATATATCCTGATCCTCTGGGAGGATAGCACCCATACTTGCAGTTAGCACAGGAACTTGTGTCGTGAATAGAACTCACACCCAGCTAACTTGGTAGTGTGGGCCCTATCCTTGCGGAGAATCATGCTGAAAAATGTGCCTTGTAATCAGAGGAACTTGTGTGGAATATGACCTCACAGGCGTTCCTACTGATTTTGCCATCCATAGATGTTATTCTCCTGATTCCAAACTGGGGTTCAGCTTAAGCCTGTGAATGTGATCAAGAAGTCGCACATCTATAGCACTGGAGAGAGTGTGAGGGGATTGTCTTACAGCATTGTTGTAGTTGATGGTGTAGATGGGACATTAACTGTGTTCCATCCTTTAATCTTGTCACAGATCCCAGTTGATGTCCCAGTCAGGGCTGGGGCTGAAATGGAGCACTCCATTATGACCTTTGGGTACCTCTCTGAAGGTGGGCACCTTTGGAGGCATGATGCTGGCTGCGATGGACCACTGGTCTGACCCAGTATGGCACTTCTTATGTTCTTATCTGTACTACAAGTGGCAGGTGATATAACCAGTAAAGGTGTAGTGAGGTTGGAATGGGACCCCTTCCCACCACCAGCAGGAAGCAGCG
Source organism: Sphenodon punctatus (assembly GCA_003113815.1). Lineage (NCBI taxonomy): Eukaryota > Metazoa > Chordata > Lepidosauria > Sphenodontia > Sphenodontidae > Sphenodon > Sphenodon punctatus. Next base: position 5,016,715 of record QEPC01014514.1, read on the forward strand.
CCAAGGAGCATGGGGGTTCCAGGCTTGCAGTCCGTGGTACAGCTGCACAACCTATCCCTATCTATGCCCTTGGTAACCAGATGCTCAGAGAGTATCAGCCTGCCTGGGTACAAACACTAACAAGAACAGCGTGGATAGGTTGAAAGGAGAGACAATAAGAGTTAAGGCAATGCCTGACTTGCAGGACACTGAGAATGTGGGAAATTGCATTGACTATTTATTTTATTTCGCTGCTCTTTTACCCCGCACCCTCCCGCTCACTGCAGACTACTTCCACCCTGCACACACCAATGTGCAGCATCAAGAAACCCCCTTGATTTTGCTGGGAGAAAAGAAAAACATAACAATTCACTGTTCTTTCCCTTCTCTATGGGGTTCTTCTGTATTTAGCACTCTGACTTTGAACATAACCAAGCAAATCCATTAGCACTTCATTTTATTGTTTCCCGGGTGTTATGAAACCTCCTCTGGCTTGCTAGCCAAACCAGTAGAGCATAACAACAATTAGCCAATTAGTGTCTGTCTACTGCCAGGGGTTGTGCCAATCCAACCCAGCCCAAGATCCTTCAGTTTTTCTCTTGTTCCCTGTGGGTGGGTTGGAGGTAGCTTGGTTTCAATTTTTCTGTGCTTTTACATACACACACAAGCCTGAACCCATCATATTGTAGAAACTGGGCCCAGCCTCAGCATAGCCTGTAAAAAAAGAATTTCTCACATCCCCCAGTTAGACTAATGGCGGCAACAAAAATCTCTCACTGTGTTATGTTGTTTCTTAGGATTCAGTGCTGTTGTTTTAATCATACTGTTTCTGAATATGAAACTATCTTGAATGTCTGAATCCAAGTGTCAGAAACTGATTCAAGTGTCAGAAATTGAACACATCCATGTTGTTATCTTGCAGGGCCCTAGACAAACAGCAGACAGGCTTCTAAATATGCAACTGAAAGGTACCTAGAATAACGATTACATATTTTTAATAAAGCTGGGCTTCAACTGAGATGTACCAGCTTTTAGCCTTTGTGATAAAGAAAGAGAAGCAACACAAAATTTGCTTAGGATGCAAGTTTCAAAATTCATGGAACAGACAGCATTTCAAAGAGCAACATGAAGGCAGGTTGAGGCTGAGAGAGAGAAGTGAATGCACAGAGAAGGCAGGGAGGCAACCACAAATCTGGAGAGCAGAGAGCCAAGACCTGAGAAGGTTCTCAAAAGAGAGAGTTACACAAGGCAGGGATGTGGAACGTAGGGGGCGGGGGGGAGGAGTAGGCTTGATCCCCCCCAATTATTATTATTACTATTTCATTATAAACCAGAGGTGAGGAACCTCAGGCCCAGGGGCCAAATGTAGCCTTTGCCTAGTTTTTATTTGGCTCCTTTTTAGTTCCTGGATCTGATCCCTGGATCCAGTTCCTATCAAGCATTGAAAAACTGAGCTCAGGGGAGGGAACTGAGGGTGTTTTTAGAGGAGATGCTACGCTGCATGGCCACCCAGGAGCCATGGAGCCCACTACCTGTCTGAAGGTGGAGCAGACCAATGGGTGCTCCCGTGAGCCACAGAGCACCCATTCATGGCCGCACACAGAACACTGTTGGGAAATCCAGCGTGCTTTGTGCAGGGCAAGCCAAATAGCTCCATGGCAACGGGCAGCCATGGAGCCTCTGTCCATATGAATGGTGGCAGCCAGACATGCCAGTGAACAGGGCTGCTGCTCAGAGGCACTGTGGTCAGGGGAAGTGGTCTTTGTAAGGCACAAGAACTGGCCGGGAGCGCTGGGGAGTCCAGGTTCCCCAGCACTCACGCCGGGTACACGTCACTTGCAAAGGCCAGCCTGGTGCGCTTCCATTTCCCCCATGGTCCATGGCAGGCGTAGCGCAAGGCGGCTGCTTCTGTGGCCGAGGTGGCCACCCTAGTAGCTGCCCATTTGAATTGATCCCCACACACTCCACTTGAGTGGGTGCTCCACAGCAGGGGCCATGGACCCTCCCCCCCACATTGCCTTGCTTGAGATGAGTGCAGGCCCAGAAGGATGGGAGACAGATCCATGAACTGGACCCCTTTTCCTGAGTGCACCATTTAAGCACCCTGATTCCCAATGTTTATGTGGCCCTTGGAGACGGTATTAATTTTCAAAGTGGCCCCTGGAAGAAAAAGGTTCCCCACCCCTGATATAAACAATAAGATAAAAATAAATAAATAGCAGATACAAGGGAATGGATTACAGACTTCAAATTTCCATCTTTGACACACACGTGCATGCTTTCTTTAAAAATTATGAGATTGACTAAATCCCTATGTTGAATGTCTTCCCTCATTCCGCCGACAATGCAAGACAGACCTGGCTGTTCCGCCAGGCTTTTGGCAGGGGAGAAGGTAGGATTGGGGGGGTGGGGGGGTGTTGTCTTTGTTTTTGCTGCAGTCGTTTTATGATGTATTGTTTTAAAATAATTGTATATTTGTCTTATTTATATGTTTATATTTATATCTTTTATGATTTTTTGTGAGCCGCCCAAGGTGGGATGCCAAATGTTAAAATAAATAAATATTTAATGTAATGGATACAGAAAAGACAGAGGAGAGAGTGCAGATAGGTAAAAGAGGGGAGAGAAAGGAAAAATTTGAATATTCAGTCAAAGATTTTCTAGAAGTGGGGCCCATTTTTCTGCAATGTTGTATCGCTGATCACCGGGATGGTTACCTGAAAAATCGGTTTCACAACAGCAAGCTAAGATAATCTACCTGACAAGAACCCCTCCCTCCAGAAGGGATATAAGAACTTGGGTATTGCGGCAAGAGACCCTATATAAATCCCTCAGATAGAGAGACAGAAATTACCATGATATTGTCTCAAAAGAAGTGGACAAATTCTGTGAGTAGACGTCTCCCATCTTCTTGCTTACCATCCCCCTCTTTCTGCTTCCTGGCTCATCCTTTTCACATCAGGACAATTACAGCTATTTATATATAACCCTCAGGCCACCTGCCAGTGGGCCATTCTCATTCACACAGGGCAAAAAGATCAGGCACAATGAAGGCCAATCTGAAGCTTTTTTTAAAAAACAACAACAACCCAATATTCCCATGACAGCAAACCCCCACTTCCCCCCAGAGAGTGTATTCAGGACATCTCTGGGCCATGAAAAGTTTCCTAGCAGAAGAGGCATCTGACACTGTTTTAGCTCAGTGACTCAAGCACCAGCAATGCTAATTTGTTTGCTGCAGAAGCTTTGGTAAACAAGCATCCTACCTTATGCACAAAAGCATTCCCACAGAAGTGGATTTTAAAACAGCAGGGCTGGCAGCCCTCTACAGACAGCTGGTGTCAGGTTTGCAGGACTCTCTCCTCTCCCTTACAAAGGAGGCTATCATTACACAGTACAAAGTACCACCGCAAGTTGGAGAACAAAGCATAGTTTGGTACCAGCTTCAAACTGCCTCTTTTAAAGCGCTTTTTTTCTTTTTCTGCACATAGCACCACTGATGACTACATTTTTCAGATGTCATTGCTAAAGCTTAGGCTACTTCTGGCAAAATATACAATGGTATAACTGAACTGTAGGAAAAAAATAATCCAGAAATCCAAGCAGAGAAAGATTCTTCTAGCCACAAGCAGTCTTTGGGGTCAAAATTTCGTTATAAAAAACTCACCAATTGTTGTAAGTCAGGAATGGAGAATGCAAGAAACAAGATTGTACTTTAAAATACTAGCTATGTGGCTACAATTTGAACACCCTCCCTATCTCCATTAGCAAGAGGCAAAGCAGCATATACATCAACACCCTGTCTGTCTGCCGCAGTCCCTAGCCCACTCACTGACTCGCCACAGTCCCTAGCCCCAGTGGCGGTTGATGGGTTCCAAGGCTGGTGGGGCAGAGGGTGGGGCCAGAAGTGGGTGGGACCAGGCCAACAGTGGGTGGGACCAACGGTAGGCAGGGCCAAGCCGACAATAGGGACCAAGTCTAAAATTGCACACTTACGTAGTCATGATCAATGGAATAGAACATGCACACAAGGATACAACATGTGCACAAGGAAGCAACATTACAATATCTGAAATGCATGGACAGCATACACCACAACTAAAATGCACAGAAAATGCTTCAAAACCCAATAGGATTATGTTGCATAGAGTTTACAGAGGGTGAGGACGTATGCAGTTCAGGAGAAGGCAGACAGGAAGCACCCATCATGTGGCATTCAAAGAAAGACACCGTGACCAAAATGCATGAAAAATGCAGGAAAACAGGATTATGTGGAATCCTACACCATTATGCACACCATAAATGCTGCAATTGGTCCCTGGGAAAGGGAACAAAGCAACACAACCAGAAACAATACTCCATCCAGCTCACAAGATGGAGAATGCATTCATTTCCCAAGTTCAAAATGCAAGGAAAAAAGCAACACATCCAGCAACAATACACCATCCAGCTCACAAGATGGAGGATGTTTTCATTTCCCTGCTGCCTGGGGCCCTGGACCAAATCATAAGGAACCCTTCGCCGCCGCCTCTAGCGGCGAAGGGTGATTGTCTCGCCCCCCCCTCCACCACGAGGGACGGTTAGCTGGGGGATCATCCCCTGAAGCCCGCGGCGGAGGATGCACTCCCACCCCCCCCCTCGTCGCCGCATGCAGCAAGAGGCTCTGCGGTGGATGAGGGAGAGGAGGGGGGGGGGGGG